>JAANSK020116684.1:0-15786 GCA_011763485.2 Isoetes engelmannii
TGGTTCGACGGGCACGGTGCTCCGTGGGTGGGCTATACCGTCTACGGTGCGGGGTACATGACGTATCTACGGCATGTGCCAGTGACGTGGCATACATAATATACGGTATTTATACCGTATAATATTATGGAACGTCACATTGCTTCATACCGAAGCTTTCACCAGAGAGGTTACCAACTGGTTCTTGAAATTTTCTTTGCTTAGAAGCAACGTTTTTTATGTGTTACGTGTCGTTAACCTATTTTATAAATAAAAAAAAGTTGTACCCAGAAAAAATAAGATGCCAGGTGTAACAATAGCATGAATCCCTATAGCATTTATGATGTTTCTTTAAATCACTGTCTTTTCAACAATACCCTGCTTTGCTTCAAGAAGCGATGGGCATGAATACAGAGCATGAACCTAACCTTTGTAAGTAGTGCCATGGCCATCAGATCTGTATAATAGACATTTGAGGAGAGATTTGAACATATATTTACAATGGAACAAGGGGTCCTCTTGTTCCTTTTTCCTTGTCTCTTGTAATTTTTGTAGAGGGTAAACTACGAATCACAGAAGAGGTGGAAGCCAAAAACGCATGCATGCAAGGCAGAACAACAGTATTCACTATAAAGTTCCAAAAAAATCGCAAGAACTTAAGCAAAAGACTAAATCAGATCCTCTTAGCTCTAAAAATCCGTACAACCTCTGCCACTGCTGTAAATTCGTTGTCGTTCAAGGGTAGAAGAAATAGACACATATTCACTCCTAAATCACCCCACATACAATGTTCTTGAAGTATAATGCCTTCAAGAACTTTGGTGCTCCTGCGCCTGCTTGAATTTCGCACTGAAACATAGCCTTTGCTAGAAAGGGCCGACGTCTGCCGCTCGAGCGCTCCAACAAATACAGTGATAAAAAAATCCAAAACTATGCAAACCATACAACCTAAGTGCCTCCATCGCCGCAAACAGAGTCTCAATAGTAATTAAAGCAAAGAAAAAGGGGGGGGGGGGGAGAAAAGATCAAAAGCAGACCAGGATGCCCATGCAGACATGGGAAAAGGGGGGCAAAATTTGCTCCCCTGTGTCCATATTGATGGGAAAAAAACAAGGCCCACTTTTTTGGGTTAGTCGGTGATCCGCTCCCAGCTAATGCCGGTCGCAGGACCTCATCGACTGAACCAAAAAATGTCCCATATATCCTTTCCTCCATAAATGTGCCTATTAGACCACGCAGTGCCTATCAAATGCGCACATGGCACCGTTAATGGCCCATTGTTTACTTGCTGAGGTAACATTGAGTTTTTTTCTTTTTCATTTTTTTTATGGCAATGTTGGTTTTCCCATTTATTTATTACAGAATGTAGTATAATCAAGGAGCAGAAGAACTCGAGCCTCTCTCCTTTATTGCCACTTGTAGAACAAGACAACAAAGAAAGGCTTGAGCTATTGTAACTCCATAGACCAGGTCGGCATAGAATGGATCATTTCTTGCTTGAGCAGAATAAGGTTATAAAAAACCTCTGTCTTTGACATTCCATTCCCTTCCATATTCCCAAGTCTACGAACTGGAGCTCCACATTTGAGGAGCCTCTTCTGCTGCTATGTGAAGCACATCATCAAAGTCTATTAGAGACACAATAAAAAAGTTATACAAGCTCTCAAATCTGCCAATTCGATCCCAGGCTCTATCAAATTCCTCGCCTCTTAGAATCTTATGAGCTGAAGCCGTATCCTATATGGCTGTTAGGAAACTAGCTTTCATCCATGTTATACTAACATTTTTATGTTCCATGACCACTAAATTACGATGATTCTAAGCTATCCAACAACCCAGTGCTCGAATAGAGTTAGTAATTCTATCCTCACCATTGAGGAATCCAAACATATTCGTTGGATATCCAAGATTGATTTGAGTAGTTCAAGTCCAAAATTCAGCGATTTTCGAACATAAAAAAACATGGTTAGATGATTCTGTGGCACCACATCCTAGAGGACAGAACTTGGTTACAGATTTGTCAAACTTAGCTCGACTTACATTGGTATGTAAGCTCTGATGTAAAACTAACCATCTAAAAGGTCACCATCTTAGTGGCTCCATAACATTTCCAGCCTTTAGCACAGACTAAGGCTAGCTGCTCGTCATCACATTTACCACAAACTTTAGAGGGTTTAGATGCGAGGAGAGTTGTATATATTTCTTTAACCACATACGACTCCTTGTTTAGGTTCTAAGTATTAGAAGTCGTGGCAAACACTTGGTTTCCACTAACATCCTCTATAACTTTCAGGTATATGGACTTACGCAGTATAGAGCCTGTGGTTTTCACGTCTATACCACTGGCAAGACCTATACTGTTGTTTTATGGATTTCACAAAAGCTTTCAATAATGTACCTTGTGACAAGTCGTGGGACAGATTGATGCAGCTGGGGACCCCAATCGACTTGCAAAATGCAATATATAGGTTATATGAGATATGCTCAGTCGTCTGACATCGTCATGGCAACATGTTGTCAGTAGTATTGGAGTGCGCCAGGGCTGCCCTCTCTCTCTCCAATGCTCTCTGGCATGTATGTTGATCAATTGGAGAATTGGCTTGCGCTCAACTCATGCACCACGTAATTCGCCAACTCATATACACTGACGAGGTCGACCTATTGGCCTACATTTCGCAAGACATGCAGTGTCACCTGGATGCTCTAGACACTTTCTGCCGGTTCAATGGTATGAGGGTTAACTTGGCCAAAACTAAAGTACTGCTAATTTCATCCTGGGCCGTCAGCCAAGACCTCCCTCCTTCAGTTATCAAGGACAGAATGTGGAGGTGGCTCCGACCTACAAGTATTTGGGAATTGAGTTTCCAACCACCACACACTGGAATGCTTGCATCAGATTGCACGTTACATCAGACTAAAAAGCTCTATATGTCATACATAACAACAGCCACAAGGCAAAGCTGTATGCCTGGAGTCACCAGGCACACCTCTCACCAGGCCCTAGTTGAGCCTGTTCTCCTATACGGGACAGAAATGTGGGGTCCGGTAATATGACGGGCCACCTGGAATGACCTGGAATAGGTGCAGAAAGCTTTTCTAGCACGAGAACTTGGGGTAAAGTCCGCAGTTCCCTATCAGATCCTGCTGCAGGAGATGGGTTTCCTATCCTTCCAGAGGGCCACACTGGACCGCCAAATCATTTACTTCCAGAAGGTAGTCTGTATGGATGGTAACCGTTTGCCAAATCTGGCTTTAACTGTAGCAGTGGGTTCACAGTACCTCCAAGCTTACTGAAAGAACAAATAGGCTCAGTGGTTCTCCTGATGGAATGTAGGCACACAGATGCGTGCAGGTACACACGAAGAAGGAACACGATGAATTGAGGCAGTACCTTGATGCCTGCTTTCTTAGCAAACCATGGGATGCAGATGCTCTCACACATGTCAAGATGGCACACTATCGGCAGTAGGTCAATCCCATGTTCACACGCGGCCCACACCACTACCTGCACACCCATTTGCCCATGAAGAAGTGCAAAGTGAGAGCTTCTATCCGCACGGGTGCGCATTGCCTCTGCATTGAAACAGGCCGATGGACTCGGGAGGCACGCGAGGACAGGCTCTGTCAGTGTTGCCAGCAAGGTGCCATTGAGGATGAATGCCATGTTCTTCAAATCTTCCCAGCATAGGCTCATACCCGGGTACGGTATGTTCAGTTGGTTCTACCTGGCCAGTCGCTGCATGTGCTATTGGACACCACCTCCGTGAGTTTGATGGGTTCATACCTTCAAGAGGACATGGATGTACAAACTCAACTGTGCCCTCCAGTGCAGTATTGAATTGTGATATATGATTGTATAATCTACCAACAAACTTAGGGGGTCTAAAGCATAATGAGGCCGGATTCCAAACCTCCAAAATCCTTCAGAGATCAGGAGAGATATTGGAATTTGAAGTAGCTGAAAGAAGGCCAAATCAGGAAGCAGATGAATGAGAGTCTTACTTCCTACTGGATGAGATTGCTCCACATATAATTTTATCAGTTGAAGGGCAGAGGAAGGTTTAGTAGTATAGAGAGCCCTCCATACCATCTTTGTTGCAAGAGCTTATGCATGTTCAAAAAGTGATTTGCAACCAAGACCCCCATATTTCTTAGGCTTGATTAAATCATTCCGCGCCACCTTATGGACTCATTGTCATACGAATTTCATGACAAGGCCTTGTCTTCTACAATAGCTGATGAGAAGAAAACATAAGGCTAAGGTTGAGGGTCCAAGTCCCATTTTTCGCTCGTCCAGTCACTGCCTTCTTTCTTAAGGCTTTGATGTTTCTCAGTCCAGTCATGGAAGCCACAAGGACAAGAAAAATACAAGCTGCAATGTTTACACCATTCACTCCAAGATCATATTCCGTGCTTGCTCACAGCACTTGCCACCTCTATTCTCCCAGCAAGAGAAAGGGTAGCAAGGAACATTAAGATTTTTTTTCTTAATTCTATTAACCAGAGTTTCCCATAGATCATGAATGGTACTTTATATGGCTAAAGGGACTTCTAAAATCTTGGTAGCAACACCACATCCAATGACATCTATACCTTGAATTGTAGATTGGTATGTTTCAGAAATTATGGCACATTTTGCTCTATTCAGAACCACCCCAGAGACTTTTCCAAACTTATTTCATAGCCTCCAAGAAATTGGCAAGGCTATTATCCCCATCGTTGAGGAAGGCAAACGCATCATCAACATATTGCATGATGGCGAAAGAGTCTTGTTTACTTGGTAGTTCCAAGCAATTAATCAACTTCTGATTGTGTATGTTCATAGATAATCTGGTAACTATTTTAGCTATCATCGAGAAAAGATAGGGTGCCAATGGGCACCCTTGTCTTACTCCCCGTTTACACAGGAAGAGTTTAGATGGGGTACCATTAATGAGCAGAGCTGAAGAAGCAGTCTTATTAAAGCCCAAGACTTTCTTATACACATTTCAGAAAAACCCAAGTGCAGCATGGCTTGTTTGAGAAATTGCCAATTGATCGTATCGTACTCCCGTTTAGAATCAAGCTTTAGAAGTAGACATCCTTGTCCCGAAAGCTTGTTCCAGTGCAACCCTTATGAAGCCCCAATATAGTTGTCTAATATGAATCTGTTAGGTAAAAAGATAGATTGGCATAGACTTATAACCTTCTGCAATTCATGTTTGACTCTATTAGCAATGATCTTGGCTAGGAGTTTGTACATGGTATTTGTCAGTGATATGGTTCTCCAGTCCCCCACATCTCAGAGTTCTCTACCTTAGGAATTAGAACAACATGGCCTGCATTAATTGTTGGGCAGAGTTAGCTTTCCAAGCTCCATGAATAAAAGTAGTGATATTTCCCTTCATGCATATGATATCCCAAAATTTCAAGGAGAATTTGGGGGGGAAACCAAGGGGCTTGGGGTTTGTCCACTGCCATCAATTTCAGAGTTTTTTAGATCTCTTTTTGCAGAGGAACAACCAACAATTCCTCATCCTTTATACTATTAGAAATAGGCATATCCTTAAGTGACAGGGAGAACAATGACAACTTTCCAGGTGACAACAATTTTTTTGTAGAAAAGTAATAAGGAGGAGGAGGAGGAGGAGGAGGAGGAGGAGGAGGAGGAGGAGGAGGAGGATATTAACATCATGCCACTAGGCAGCATCCAACTGGACATGTGACCATACACCACACTACATAGGGGATTTACCATCAATAGCATTTGCCATTGTTCCAAAGCTCAATTCTAACATTATTCAATTTAGGGATGGACAGATCCAAATTTTTTTGAAGAAGATCCGAGGAAGAAGCGACCTTTGTGGTTTCTAGTTTCATGTTTTCATGATTGGTTTTTATTTTTGTAGGTGATAAAGATAAGTGAACATTTCCAGGTTGTTGTGAAAAAACTTTGTGTTTATTATGTGTAAAAATGTGCAGTCAGTGTTGGGCAAAGCCCGAGAAACATTATCAACCAAGAGTTATTACAAATTTTACACAAGGAAACGTAATATGACTTAAGAAGAGCAATTAAAAGTTTCAAACAAAACAACAATTTTAAGTTGCTTGGTGGGCTCTAGTCCACAGAGGCCTCGTTATGAATGTAGGCATATCTATTTCTTATTCTTACTTTTGGACTGACGCTTGACATTGTGGCATAGTGCTAAGTTGTAACTGCAAAAATGAAGTGAAAAGAAGTTTGTTAGTGGCTCAAACATGTAATACATAATGATAAAATTGTATGAAAGATTATGCTTATTAACTAATCCATTGACTCTTCAGCCTCCTTAGCTTGACCAAACTCTTCATGTACATCAATACTTTCTTGTTAGCTGAAATTTTTTTGTATGCTGACAACCTTTCAGTTTTTACAATTACAATATCACACAGCAGAAGTCTAAGTCTATGCCAAAACAATGGTTTTGTCTAATAGCACATGGTTCCAATATAGATCCAATTCCTGCAAGCAAATCAAACCCAGAATCTCCATCTTCACATAGATCTATTTGGCTGAGCCCATCAGAATATAAATCCTAAAATTGAAGGTGTCCATTTTGTTCCCACTATTAACCCTTTGTTTTCCTGAAGATCAACTGCCACGTGGCAACATACTATTTGGCAAATAAATCAGAGGGACATGGCAGAAAGGAAAAGGGCCTGTAGGGAAAAAGGTTTTCCGAGCTTGGTCGAAACCTTGGATTCAACCACCCCAATCGATCCAGAACGGAAGAAATACCCTAGATCTCATGCTTTGGAGACACCATGTCTGGAGCTACCTTGTCGGAAGTGCATCAGCAAGCGCGCCACTTGCTTCTTATTGTCCGTGATGGGTTGGAACGAGTCGAGCGTCTGGAGTCGCATGCTCCACTTGCAGGCTCCAGTAACATGGCAAGTTCTTCCTTGGCAGCTCCGGATCTAGCCCAAGCTGTAAAACGTGATTTGGCACAATTGCAGATTTATAGTGTAGAACTAGACAGATTGTGGAGGCTTCAAATGCAAAGGGCACAGAGAGACATATGGAAAAGGTTTGTTCCCTTGCTATCAAATCCAATAGAGATGCAAAAGTAATTTCCATGCAGTTTAGCAGAACTTTGGAACTTTGATTTTTTTTTTAATTTGGAAATGTAAGCAGAACACTGGAATTTTGGACAATTCTAAAATAAACTTTGTGCAGAAAGGTTGAGCAAGTTGCGGAGGAAGTAGATTCATTGAAGATGGGTCTTGATAAGTACCTTACTCGTCAGCATCGGCGGCAAGTTGAAGCAAAAGAGCGGAATGAGCTTTTCCAAAGGATGGTATGTTTAAACCCATAACGATTCACATTTTTCTAGCACATAAAACAGTATTTCAAAGGTGACATGCATTTGTAGTGTATTCAAACCTGCCGAATACTTAAATTTCAGTCTTTTAAGTTCTTGCTATTAGCAGAAAATTCATTTCCCTAGGGTCACCTTTATCAATTCTGCCTTAATAGTTATCCTTCTCTCGATTTGCGTTATAAGTTCCTTCCTCGTAGTAACCTCTGGTGCAAATCTGCGTATCCATCCTTCTACTTTGATTTCTGCAAATCTGTGAAGTTCTTCAATGATCCTGCTACAGGAACAATATAGGCAATGAGAAAATTGCATCTTTATTTCTCAAGCTTATTACACAACCATGTATAATACTTAAGCACACGAATAAGGTTCAGATTTGAATCTTAGACCACGTTCCAAACGAATCTCTGTGCAAGCCACATCAAAAGCAACTTTCTCAGAAGTCACGTCAGAAGGAACTTTCTAAATGGTGATTTCTTCTTATCAGAATGGGGACTCAACGCATGTATTACAAATATTTGATGAAGAGCAACAAGCCTTGAGGTCAGCAAATCGTTCCTCTGGCATGCTTGAAGAGGCTTTGTCAACTGGTGCTGCTGTCCTTGCAAAGTATGCAGAGCAGAGAGATCGTCTAAAGGTGAGCACTTAACACTTCTGTTCATGTAATTTCTGTCTTATCTGTAATCTTAATGGGCCTGAGTGGAAGGATTCATACTGAGAGATGTTTTTTTCATGTCATAACAAAGAATCCACAATCTCTTCTTTTATTTTACTCATACAAATATGAGAAACAGGTCCCCTATGTAAAGCTTTGCTATGGGGCAAACCATTGGAAATGGAATTCATCAAGTAAGATCTTCATTGCAGGAACTAATTTAGTAAATTTACAAATGATTTCATATGACAATCAAGCAAATGTTCTTTTAAATTTACAAATGATTTCATATGACAATCAAGCAAATGTTATTTTATGTAAGTCTTGAGTCCAGTAAGTGTAGATGTTGATCCTTATGTTTTTCTCTACACTATCTTCTCAAACAACTTTCCAAGTCACCTTAAGACTGATTAGCAATCGATATGGAACAGCATCCAGAAACAATCTTTGTCAGGTGGCATGGCATAAATATATGAATAGCATTTCCTAATTTAGTTACCAGCTTATTACTTTTCCCCTTGAGAATTTCAAATTTCTGATTGGCAGGCTTCTGAAAAATGGTTTAAAAAATTTGCCCGCGGAGATTAATGTTATCCCTGCATGAGTCTCTCTCAAATGGGATAAAGGAATAACATTTACAATTTTTCCATCTATACTCCTAACATGAGATTATTGTCACTGATTATCTCCTTTTTTAATGACAGCATGCACAACGGAAAGCTTTAGATATCCTAAACACAGTTGGCTTATCAAATTCGGTTTTAAGAGTCATTGAGAGGAGACATCGAGTAGACAAATGGATTTCTTATACAGGCATGATTATCGTAGTTGTCGTGGTGTTCTCACTATGGAGATGGGCTCGTTGAGGAGAGAATCTGCAGTTTTTTATATGCACTGACATCTGACAAGGGGAGTGGTGGTTAAATTGGTGAGAAATTTATACTGTATTACGAAGCAGTGATGTGATCTAGTCATAACGGAAGAAGAGAAAGCATGTCTGAGGTAGTATGCAATTTGGCAAGTTGTGACATCCATTGTTCTTCTCACATAATTCATGTAATTATTGGGAAATCCCAGAAATGTCTTTACAACTTATGTTTTCTGTCATATTTGCCAGCCAGTAACAATTTGGTTGTATGTATTTTGAGTGGAAACAAGGTAGTAAAATATGTGGAAACAAGGTAGTAAAATATCTGTAAGACAAGTTGCCATTTGCCCAACAATTTGGAGCTGGTTATTTTCCTATGGATGTGGCTGCAAATGATGCATGTGAAAATGTAATAAGCAAAAAAAAACTGTGGAGGAAGAGGGAGAGATGTACTATGAAGGTATGTCTCCTAAACGGCTCAATACATTTTCGAATGGAACATAGAATAGTAAGGTGGAATATGGGGGGTAAAATCCTCTTGAAGCTAAGGAAGTAGACTCTCTTTGGCTTTGAAAAAATTGAAAAAAAATAGTTGAGATATAATTTGTTTACAGGAACATAAGTATAGAGAAGAGGAAGCTAGAGTTTTGTTTAATATATTAGGGAAGGAATATGTAGGCATTGTATCATCTAGTGGCAGTTCTAGTGCAGAACAATCATTGCATGGAGAAAGCACAATCATTGCATGGAGAAAGCGATTGAAAATTTTATCAACGTAGGTGCTCAATAGTGGCTTGGTGTGCTAATGGTAAAAAATATGGGGTGACAAAATTTATATGCACATAACCAATCTAGGCAGAGAGCATCCTTGAATATACTGTGAATTCTGGTGGGGGACTTAACTTAGGTATGTTTGTTGATTCATTTTGTGAGCAAAGAGGGTAACTAATGAAGAGATTTAGGAGGAACTTCATTAAAGCCATATGGCCTATGCAACGCCAAATCTGACATTTGTGTCTTCCAATCATAAGTGGATGTTAAGTAGGGCGTATTCTTTCTAGATATTGATGTAAACCATTCTGTGAAGAAAATTCTGGCAGCAACTGGTATCAATTTACCCTTTCGTTTTGCGGGCCATGTTTGTATCGTTGCACCATCTCCTTCTTTTAGCAGAATATATAACTCATTTGCCAGCCATCTGGCAAGTAGCAGTGATAGTATATGGGAGTGGGGTTGACGTCGTACATGGATTCGAAAAGGAGCAGTGGTTGAGTATGCTTAATGAACTGGGGCTCATTGAACTACAAGGTGAACCAGGCTTGACATAATGTAACGGTTGGATCGGAAAAGGCAAGGCTTATGCGCGGCACGATAGGTGTTATGTAGATTCTCAGGTCCTGCAAGAAGTGAACCTGACTTATATCTTCATAATCTCTTAGAGAACTCCACTTCGGATCATAATTCACAGATAATTTGCTCTTCTTGAGTTAGTAAATTTAAGCCATTGGAAACAGTTTTTTAGTTGAACTCTAGATTCCTCAAGTAGATTTGGATTGCGGCTAGCAGAAATAAACGAGGATGGAGGCAATGATTGCGTCTCTAGTGGCAGTTAAAATTTTTGCTAAAGTTTGGGGATGTAACAAGCTGTTTGAAAGAGAATGCTCTGCTGGATACATTATATGTAGAAGCAGGAGTTTTGTTTAGTATATTAGGGAAAGAATATGTAGACATTGTATCATCTAGTCACAGTTCTAGTGCGGGAATGATTATTGCATGGAGAAAGCGATTGAAAAATTTATCGACGTATACTGATCATTTTGGGAGGTGCTCAATAGTGACTTCCTATGTTAATTGTAAAAAATAGGGGGTGATAAATTTATATGCACATAACCAATTCAGGCAGAGAGCATCATTGTGGGCCAGCGTGAAGAATAAATTGAAATACTTTGATAAGGATACACTGTGAATTCTGGTGGGGGGCTTCAATATGGTGGAAAGTAGCAGTGATAATACGTCGTACATAGATTCGAAAAGGAGCAGTGGTTGAGTATGCTCAATGAACTAGGGCTCATTGAACTACAAGGTGATCCAGACTTTACATGGTGTAACGGTTGGATCGGAAAAGGCAGGGCTTATGCGCGGCATAATAGGTGTTATGTAAATTCTCAGGTCCTGCAAGAAGTGAACCTGAATTTATATATTCATAATCTCTTAGAGAACTCCATTTCGGATCATAATCCGCAAATAATTTGCTCTTCTCGAGTTACTAAATTTAAGCCATTGAAAACAGTTTTTAAGTTGAACTCTAGATTCCTCAAGGATGAAGTCTTCAAAGATCAATGTAAGCAAATTTGGATTGCAGCTAGTAGAAATAAACGAGGAATGGAGGCAACGATTGCGTGTCTAGTGGCAGTTAAAATTTTTGCTAAAGTTTGGGGTCGTAACAATGTGGCTGAAGAGAATGCTCTGCTAGATTCATTATATGTAAAATTAATTGAACTTAGAAGAAATGATATTAGTTTAGGTGAAAGAGAAAGGATAGTTCTAGAGGATATTAAGAGGTTAGAACTAATCAAAATTCAGCAAGTCAAGGTCAAAACAGGATTGACGTGGATCAAGGAAGGTGATAAAAGCACATGTTTCTTCTTTAGAGTTGCAAGGCAGAGAAAGCACTCAGCTACATTATCCTCATTGCAGATGGAGAATGGATTCATCACTCGAGACCCAGATAAGTTGAAAGAAATTGTTTTCAAAACATTTTAAAAGATTTCTTTTAAAAGAACGATATAAATTTTCATGATTGCTTTAAGGAGATAGTTCTTTCAAAGGTGTTGTCTAAAGTATCTGCAAAGAAAAGGAACAACTCAAACAACCATTATTTGTTGAAGATATGCGTGAGGTTGTCTTCACTTTGTCCGAAATAAATGCCCAAGTATGGATGGCATTCCAGCAAAATTTTTTCAGGAATATTGGGAATGGATACAACCTTTTGTGTATATTGCTTATCAGGACTTTTTGCAAGCAGACAAGCTTGACAGTAAATTAAACACTGGATGTATCACCCTAATTCCAAAAGTGAAGGAACGGAAGACTATAGGTGATTGGAGACATATTACTGTTAACATTGCCGCTTCATCAATGTTATACAAAGGCCCAAGCTCCTTTGGGTCCACATCGGGCAAATGAAGGGAGCGAGAATGCAGGGGATAGCCAAAGATGACATTATCAAGGGCTACTCGATTTTGGGCATGACACGATATTTGGCACAATTTGGGGCACGGGAAACAGCACGACACGATATCCAGAAAGCGATCCTCATTGAAAGTGATCCTCATTGAACAAATGATGAATATGAGTGGTGCCCAGATCTGTCCATTTTCTGCATTTGTTGAGGAAAGTGGAGAGCAAAGCACATGTTGGGGTTGTCTAGAATCAGAGAAGGATTCCAAAAAATCGTTTGGTCTCTTGAGAGTCCTTTCTTCTAGGAATACATCCCACAAACAGCTTTTCAAGCCAGAATCCACTTCTTCATAATACCTATAATGTTATTTGGAACAAAAAAGTTGAAGTAAAGACTGTAGGGGAGAGACATTCTTACATTCCTCCATCCAAAGGGGTGACACTTGGATAAATAATGGTTGAGTAAGCCAGAGACTAGGTGATTGATCATACCATGGACAGCTCTATAGATGAATTTAGCAGTCAGGACAGTCCCTTGTTTATCAATGTCAGTGATACCTAAACCACCATATTTCTTCTTCTTGATACATTCCTTTATAGAAACATGGATTCAACATCTATTATTCCCTCCACTTGCAACAAATCTGCCAATGATTATTTGGAGCTTGGAGGTGACCTTTTTAGGAGCCATAAGAATGGAAGATTGATAGACATGTGAAGAAGAGATCACTAAATTTGCTATAACAGGTCACCCATTCTTAGACAAGTATTTGCTATTGTGCAGGTCTGCTTTCCTGCTAAAGTTCTCAATTATTTCTAGTTAATGGTAACTAGCATTAACTCTCAAAGCAAAAGGAATACCTAAGATCTTAGATTTGATATTGGGAGGAAGATACTCACACCCAATATTTTGAGTTGTTTGCCCTCCTCTTGCCTGGTCCCTGGCAATTAACTTGGGCTTAGAAGAATTGATCTTACAGCCAGAACAATGACCAAAATTCTGCAAGATTATTTGAGTATTGAGAATGGACTGTTGTTCCATTTCAATGAATAGAAAGGTGTCGTCTGCAAAATGAGCACTAAGAAAATATTGATCACCGAAACTTTGAGGAAGCTTCAAACCTGTAATCATTCCACTTTGACCAGCACGTTTAAAAGCACCATTAGAGCCTCCATGACTACAAGAAATAGGAACGGGACTAGGGGACATTCTTTCTTGACCCCTCTCTTTATCTCAAAGAAGGGACTGCATTCAGGGCATAAGCACGCTACAGGTGTCCACTTTTGGAACCTACCAAAGTACCTACACTGGATACTTCAGAATTAGATACTGTTTCTTTGTTCTTTTCATCGAAACTCATTCAAAAGTTGAAAATAGAAGTCAAAAGCATGTTCTTATTCAAGGTTAAGGTAAAAGCAACATTATTGGAGGCTAAAATGAATGCAACCAATCTAACACAATAGTTATTGAGACATTAAACAAGTAATCAGATCCAATACCCAGTATTGGGTACTTTTTTAGGTATTTCTATGGTCCCTAAATAATACTTTTTAAGGTACACAGTAGCATGCTTATGCCCTTCACCATTTATGAGAACAGAAGATCTAGAGTTGTTGGATAGCAAGAAAGATACTAATTACCTTCTGAAAGAATCCCACCCTCTGGCAATATTTAACTAGGAAATTCCAGCTAATTGTGTCGAAGGCCTTGGTAATATCCAGCTTGAGAAGAGCCATATTTTGGTTATTCCTTAGCCCAATGCATTCCCAAGGTAGCAGAGGCAACATTGTCCGGAATAAATCTATCTTTAAGATAAGCAGTTTGAGTATTGATGTTGATCTGATCAAGGATAGTTTTGAGCCTGGAAGCTATGGTAGCAGAGATAATCTTATAAATGACATTAATAAGAGAGATGGGTCTATAATCCGAGAAGGAGACGGACTCGTCTTTCTTAAGAATGAGAGAGATAAAGCTAGTATTAATCCTGCAATCCAAGGTTCTAAGCACCAAAAACTCATTACAGATGTTAGTTATAACATTGCCAATAACATCTCAGATTCCTTGAAGAATTCAATTGGCAATCCATCAGGAGCCAAAAGTCTTACCATTTTCCATACCTTTAATGTTGATTTGTAATTCTTCCAATGTGAAAGGAACCCCAGGGGTGCAGTTAATATAAGACACATAGGGCGTGTGCGTGCATAGGGTGAAGAGAAATTAACCCTTATACGGAATTTTTCTTAAAAACTTTCCCTCATGTTTCATATACCCCTCCCATATTTCTTATATGATTATATGGAACTCAAGCAAAAAAAATCATTTTCCCATCCTTATACGGTACGGTTGGGCAAAAAAACCCCTCCCTTACACTCACATGGTTTCTACGGTTTTTTTTTTTTTTTTTTTTACTGCACCCCCGGGAAAATGAATACTCATGTGCATATTCTGTTGATCAGTAACCATGGTTTCAACTTAATGAAATTGTTAATTTTCTGGTCTGTAGCATTTAGAGCAGTTCCCATAACTTGAGTACAGTGAACAATGGCTTCTCTTTAAGCTCAATGTCATCTGAAATGCAAGATCCATTCATTTGAATGCTATAGATTTGATTCCTCTTGGTTCTGCCTTTTGCTTAGATCTCTCATCCTCCTTTAACTCTTTAATCTTTGCTTTAAGTTGCCATCCCTTGGCAATTTAAAGCTCTTCTCGTTCAATTTAGATCTTGATTTGTTCCTCCTGATCCATAGGGCATTCTGCAATTGAACTCTCAGGTTTTCAAGATTCTGCTTTTCCAGGATATGAATTTGTCTCCCCCATGTTTTGAGCCAATTCTTGATGTTCTTTGTTGTTTTGATCCATTAGTCCATCCATTCAAAGTCAGCAGGTTAAAGAATTCTAGTCCAGATCTGCTCAAATTGATGCATGAAGTCAGAATCAAACATTAAGCTTAAAAAGAGTACTTTATCTTGGCATGAGAGGTGGTGCCCTTGATCTCCAAAAGCCAGGGAAAGTGGTCAGAAAGAGTATATCCACTTAATTTGCTGACCCTACTGTTATGGTTCCACAAGTTCTCACTTAAGTAGAATCTATCATGGCGGCAGTGAACATGGTCATCCCGCCTAATATTAAACCAGCTGAAAACATTAGGCAAAGTCCTGGCAAGGTTGAGATTATGCCCAGAAATTAAGTGAGTCCAAGAATTAAGCTCTTGACTAAGCAAGGGTCCAAAATTTGTGCTTCTCATATAGCTATGAGTGACCATATTAAAGTCACCAGCCAAAAGACACTCATCATAAGAAATACGGTTGAGGTTGTTTCTAATAGTATGCCAAAAAATACTTCTTTTAGCATGCTGATTATGTCCACAAATATTAACAAAAGCTATTCTAGAATTGCCCAAATCACCATGCATAACTTGCCACCTTCCACTATTATCGTGCATCATCTGAATGTTGGAGAGGTCCAGAGTGTCTTTCCAAGCCATATCCCCTGAGGTATTATTAGCCTTAATGGCCCTCAACTTAAAATTGGCAGGAAGAGTATTAGCAATCAATATCTCAAAATTATCATCTTGCAACTTATGCTCTAGGAAAAAAACCATGTGAAAATCAATAGATGAAAGACAAACCTTTAATGCATCACACATGCTCTGCGTCATGGTGTGGCATGTCTATATAAGTAGGTTCTTATAAAGCTTTCTTTTCCTTTTCAAGGAGCCGAAGAGATTGAGAGTACGATGGGGGTTAAGCAGGGATGTCCATTGTCG
>JAANSK020116795.1:0-15785 GCA_011763485.2 Isoetes engelmannii
GTGCAACTTCTTTTTGTATCTATGTGCTTTTTGTATCCGTGTGATGATCATCCTTTGTACATACCAGTATAATACTTCTATACTGCGTATGATCATCACACAAATTTATTGCTGAACTACCCCTCGAAACCAACAGTTGACAGCATATATCTCACCCAACCAGATAATTTTTTTGCAGACACTCTATGCACAGAATTAAACCAAATAGGACTCTATGGTTTACAATTGCTTGCATGTCACTTTTCGGTTCAGACATATGCTTAAGTAATTGCTTGTAGGTAAAAACAACATCAATTTCATAATATCTACAAGGTGTTCTAAACTGTTCTTCCTGATAGTGATTCATATCTGTATCATAGTTCTTGGATAATCTTTTATTACATTCAAGACATTCTACTCCATGTTCAATATCAACTCTAAAATTTATCAAGAGCAACTGATGGACTTCCCCTTGCTCTCGAATAGCAAACATAGCAACACAATAGTACAGGAATCTCTTCTGCAGACCTTTAGGATGGGAAACAGAATAGGCAATGTCTACAAGTAAGGTTCCCACAATCACGAAATAATACGGGATAACGTAAGAAAAGGAATGGTGTGGCGTAGGTATTCGTAGTGCAAACCGTATGGGGGATGAAATGGAATTTGGAGTTTGGGTCTTGTAAGGGTTGATGTGAAATTTGTTTCCACATTTAGGGTTTGAGTGAGGCGATTTTGGAGGAAGCCCGACAAGTGTTTGTGGATGAACTCCACGTTTTCAGTTTGGAGATATCAATATTTATTTGCAGTTTTAGGGTTCGTGACTTCCCGACGTGTTGGAAGGCAGCCTCCACGTTTGTGGGGGCTGCGACTTCATCGGCATCCTCATGGCTATATGATGTCGGCTCTATTGCGGATAAGTGCTCTGTTGTGATTACGGGTTTGGTTTCTCTGATATTTCTGCAATCCGAATTTGATTTTGTTGTTGAGGATCAGCGCTGTTTGGAAGACTTTCATATCCTGTTGTGTGAGTTTCGTGGCCATCTCCAAACAGGTATGGCTGGTCTTGTGGGGTTCGGATGTGGGATCTGAAAGCACAGGTTTAGGGAAAATGAAGGTGCTTGGTTGGTTTCTTGTACATGCTTTGTGTTTTTGGAACCGATACCCTTACTTGGGCATCTTGCTTGCTTGAATACATGTTATGCTTTCGCACAGGTTTAGGGAAAAGAAGGTATGCTCTTGTGTGGGTTCTGGCATTTGGCTGCAGGGAAGAAGCCGAGGCCTCTTGTTTTGATGAGCAATTGGGTTTGTTCTCAAAAGATTAAGGGAATGTATCAGCTGGTTTGGTTCTGAAGCGTATGTGGTTGTTGTTCTTCATGTGAATTTTTTACAGCATCATGTTGTTTTCTCGTTTCTAGTTCCTTTGTTGTTGCAGATGATGTACTTTTGAGATTACAGGTATGCATGTTCCCATGCCCGAAGCTAATGGCAATGCTACTGTCCGTGAGGTAATTGACCTCACGGACAGTAGTGATGAGGGGGGCACATCACGTGTAGTGTCTAGGCCGCCTCCGCCTGTGCCTTTACGGCCAGCTCGAGAAATCCATGTGCCTCAGCCTCCTCATCTGTTGCCCTTATTTTCTCCACATGCTTTTGCCTTCCCACAGGCCGTTCCATCGGCAGCTCAGATTCCAAACATTCCTCAGCTTATAGCTAATGGTATGCCGGATCCCCGTGTGGCCAATCCTGAATCTGAACATGGTCACTTAGGGAGAGAGCTTATCGAAAATGTTGTTTCGATAAACACAATAGCTGAGAGTGTAGCGGCAGCTGTCAGAGTTCTGCGAATCCAGTTGGGCAGCTTGTTCTATGCCCTTGAACAAGCATTCACAGCAGTAGAATGGGAGACGATAAACGTTAACCGTGAACAGAGGAACGCCCTACGTGCCCATATGAATCTCGCCAGAGGCATTTTGGTGAGGGAACTCAGGAGAATTGACGCTCTGCAGTGGCGACATGCCGCTGCTCTTCACCTGAGGTACAACTAGGTGTTCTTGCTGTGCCTTGTGCTTTTGTGATTGCTTGTGATCTTGTCAGTATGTGTGATGTTGCTCTTCAGGTTTGTGTGTGCTTTGTGTTGCAGGAGTATTTGAAAGATGTGTAACTGTTTATGAAAAAGAGTTTATGAAAGATGTGTAACGGTTTTGTTTGCTGTTTGTGCATACAGTATTTGAAAAAGCTGAAAAAAAAATCTCCATAATTAAAAATGACAAAAAAGAATTGCATACCTCCTTGTACATATGTCAGTGTGAATACCATCTTGCTTGTCTGCATGTTGCATGGGAATAGCCCCCCGGCTTTAGGCCGTGGAGGAGCATGTTTGGATTCCGCACAGCGGAGGGGTTTCGATTCCCCCTGCTCCTTCTTGTTGTTCATATTCTCATGTTTTATAGGATAGATGTAGGGGCCAGGTGGAAGATCTTCATCTTCTTGCGTGCATGTGCAGCTAAGTGGGACGTTGACCACATGGTTGACTTGTCAACCATTGCACATAATCATAGTCCTACGTGGAAAATCAAGTTTGGAACAAGCTTGACTTTGATGGATGGTTGAGATTCCCCTACAGGAAATCTTCATTGGAATATCTTGGCCATCAATGGCCAGGATGAAGCGATAAGAAGGATGAAGCGATAAGAAGGATGAGAATGGGAATAGAAGCTGCTCAGTGGCATAAGAAATCTCCTCTACTTTCTTCCCTTTTTTACACACTCTAAGAGTTAATCTGCTACGCCTCATTGAAGCTACATAGACAAGCCAAGCTCTCTCAAAAACTGCTATGCCTCATTGAAGCTACACAGGCAAGCCTAGCTCTCTCAAAAATTGGGGAATCCTTAATACTAAAAGGGACCTCAGATATTCCTATATTAGCAATTCGGACTTCTTAATGTCGCTTGAGAATAGCCCCAAATTTCATAAACATGTCATGCAACCTACAAAACAAGTAAGCAGATTAGTAGATCACTAAGAATTCTAAAGAACACTAACCAATCCTGCCTATTTACGATCCTGGAGGGTAGTATGAACCCTTTCTTTTCCTTCTTCACAACCATGAGCATAGACTTTTCTAGCATTGAAGCAAATTCTGACATATTCAGTTCCTCAATAGGTATTTCAAATGGCAAACCACATGACTATCTCCACAGATCAAACCGAGATCTTGCCCATTGCATTTTCGAAGCGAAGCAGATCTACTATTATCTCTAAAATCTACTTGCTTCTGCAGAACTTCATCAATCTCTGCAAAGGGCTTGTTAACCTAGAAGATTCTCGACTTCGTAGACGTTCCTTGGTACTGGCCAATCCATGATAGATTCGATCTTTGCTGGATCGGTGGAGATTCCCTCCGCTAAGAATATGTGTCTCAAGTTTGGCATAGAGTCAATGTTATAAAAACTCTTCTCAAGTAGCCCACATGTTCCTCCATGGACTTGTTGAAGATCATATTCATCGAAGGAGATGATGACAAACTCGTCCTTCTCCTTTATGAAGATAATGGGTGCCTCGAAGGTTGATGCACTGAGCTACATATAACATGAGCTCTAACAACTCTTCTAGCTGTTTCTTATGCTCTGCTAGCTCTCTGATGCTTTATTTGTCAACTTTGCATCTGTTGCAACTATAATTTCACCTTCAACGCCCTGACAAAGTGGAAGTTGTCGAATTCCTCTGAACGAGATCATAAAAACTCTTAAATTAGCTCAAAAATTGCTCTAGGTAATTGATTACACTAGCTTCCTCCTTCTTATGCTTACAGTCGGAGTCGACGACTTCTAGCTTA
Organism: Isoetes engelmannii; assembly: GCA_011763485.2. Lineage (NCBI taxonomy): Eukaryota > Viridiplantae > Streptophyta > Lycopodiopsida > Isoetales > Isoetaceae > Isoetes > Isoetes engelmannii. The sequence goes on from JAANSK020116795.1 coordinate 3,818, forward strand.
AGGGTATAAGCAATCTTTCCTTTCATAATTTTCTTATTTAACTTCACCGCTTATATGCACCGGCTTCCAAAATGGACTTCTTACCTCTTACTAAAACCCATTTTCCATTCGGTGATGCGGTTGAAATTCCCTGTTTGTCGCAGTAGATCCTTGTTTTAGCCCTTTTCAACTACTCCCTTTTGACTATGAGATCATATTTGTAAATGTTGATAACCTCGACACTTATGCAACTTAGCTCTGCCCAGAAGATGTCGAATTTGTTTCTTTGGTGCTGAAACTGCTCTACTTGCAGAGATATGGATTAGTAAATTATTTACATAATTCCTATGGCCACAAGGTTTTGTCGCTATGACTTTTCTTTTGGTCATTATGCAATTAAATAATTATTCTTGCTCTAGATCTAACCTATACTCTAGAATTTCTCCCTTTCTTGGTTATTACCCTCTTGAAATAGTCCCACCTGTGAGTTGATGCCATCTAATAAGTTGACAGGGCTTCTTAGATTGCTTCTCTCTTCATATGGTCACATTATTCTTTATATTATGGAGGTACTCGTCTTATACATGGTCACGATGATCCTAGTACTGAATCCTGCTTAGCGAAGTGATCAAGTTCACCAAGAGGTTCCAATATATTTGGATATCTATTAACAATTGTGTATAATTCAAGTTACTCCACGCCCATTTCTTCCCAATCCTTAAACTTTTCTCGATTCTTGGGGCGATCCTTTCATAAAAAAAAAAAAAAAAAAAAAAAAAAAAAAAAAATCTATTCGATATTGCTGCCCAATCCCATCATGGATGTTATCATCCATTAGTCAACCTACTCGACTATTTAATCCTAGGTCTCTGGTCTTGCTAAAGCGCATCTTCTCATTAGCCGTTGGAATAGCAATGGGACGTTTCTTCCAAGTTGCTGGAGGCTCTGATCTCCTTGGAGTTGTTGCATGCCCATTTCTAAGCCTTGCTCATTTTGTCAAACATTTTCTAACTTTGCTCCTCACAATGTCTAGGTTGACTTTCTTCATTAGGGGTATCCATCTTGATGGACTTGTTGATGTAGATAATGACCTAAAAGGTCTTTATGTCTCATCCCAAAAGCTTGTAAGGTAATGTTCTCCCCTCTATACAAACTTCTTAACTTGGACATTGGAAGATTTGAGGATGATCCTTCTAACTCCTGGTTCGATATTGTTGTGTTGACTCTGCTTGATGGCTGGTCTGTTGCTCTTCCTCGTGAGGAGTTGGTGATGGCGGTGGGAGACCGTGATCCTCCCCTTAAAATTTGGGTGTCACCAAGTTGACAAATTCCCTCATCTGTTTGCCCATCATCACCGAGTGGCGGTTGATTTCTGCCGGCATTAAGTCTACTTGCTCTTCTCCCCTGCCAAAGAAATTCCTTTATTGCCAGTTTGAAGCTTGATGTTGACTTCCTGGAGTTCATGAGCTTTAGTTGCGAAAATATTACTCACCCTTGCTCTTTATGTAATCTAATATACTGTAAGATGAGTTGCTATTAGAAATATTGCAATTGTAGAAGCAAAACGTCTTCCATTAAAAATTTAGCAGTTGACATTTATGTCTATTAGACCATAAAATACTAGGTAATACATTCATTAAGGTATAAAAACCCTTTCATACATCATTCATAAATCTTAAATACAAGTGAAATGAAAAGATCAAGCAATGCGTTCAATGTCGTTGAGTTTGCCTGCTCTTGGAGTGTTGTTTGATGTCTTTGAGCCTAAAACATTTCCCGATGTTCCTAAGAATCTTGCACATTAGACCTCCTTCTAAAGTTGTAGCCATCTATGGAGCTGGAAGTTCTGATGTTGTTGCTGTTATTACTATTGATGGTGTACCCGGCAGCGACCCTGTGCAAAATCCAAGAAGTATAGAGCTATTGATCTTTTAATTAAATGGATGTGATCACTTTTTTCCTCTAGTCCTGGCATGCTTGGGGAATCCAGTTAGAGCCATAAGTAAGCAGACAGCCTCTTCCCCTTTTGGCTACTTCTTTATGGAAGGTCACTATCTGTCCTTGTGTAAGTGCTGGAAGACAATATCTGAGCGGCCTTTGACCTCGCTAGATGCTTCATCGTAATTCTTAGGAGCAACAAGTCATTGTTCCCGAATCCACCAAAACTGTGGCTTAAATGGTTGGCCCTTGATTGTTAAGCTTCGAAGGGCCCTTGCAGAGAACATGTTTCTTCTGTAGCTGGTCAGGCTTAGTTGACTTCCTCTTTCGTTTTCCATGACTATTGTGCCCAACCTCAAAGGGTGGACTCAACCACGGGGACCTGCACTTCGTTGACAGACTCTTCCATCCTAGTAATGGAAGAAGTGCAGGTGGAGCCAGTGAAAGGTTGAGCTATGGATATGTTGCAAGGAAGCGACTGTATAAGCCGATGAGTTTGGTGGCGCCGCCTAGAAATATTCCCGGGAATCAGTTCGGTGTATTGGAGCGGTCATTCTCTCATCAATGATCATAACAGTTCTTATGGGGATCTCAATCTTCGAACCCATTGTCTCAATCTTCTTTCCCACTCGCAGAGTTCGGAATGACTAGGCGTAAAGGGCACGTAGGCGGTGAATCAGGTTGAAAGCGAAAACCGCCAGCTCAACTTAATCAGGTTGAAATTATGGGTTCTATGTTTTCGAACCCATTGTCTCAATCTTCTTTCCCACTTGCAGAGTTCGAAATGACTAAGCGTAAAGGGCACGTAGGCGGTGAATCAGGTTGAAAGCGAAAGCCGCCAGCTCAACTTGGCGAATGCTTTCAAAACCAATTGACTGGAGTAAGATAGAGGAAAGTGGAATTTCGTGTGTAGGCATAAAATCCGGTAACATACGAAGGCTTTCCCCTAAGCCTCGAGGTTCAATGTCAAACACAAAACATATCTTTTCAATCCAAGCACGTGTTCCATCGGGATCGATAGGAAAGGGACCACCTTGGATTGGGTGGGACCTCTCATCTAGATGCATGTCATCCGGGCTCTCCACCGAGAGGATGCATAAGCAAGGTATTACATCCGTACGTACCGTATGGCTTTGCTCTGGATTTCCCTGTCCCGCACCAGCGAAGACGTCGTTTCTTTGCACAACTGTGCATATAACGTGGGAATAGCACCTGGAAGGGGTAGACAATTGGCTAGAGCAGCGGGTGCGCTACTACGGGAATCGCGTTTGCTTTCTTTTCCTCTGGCTACTAAGATGTTTCAGTTCGTCACATGTGTACTCGGCAATGATCTCGGAATAACCAAACTAGAATGAGAATTGTACATATAGTAGTAGGAATGTGAATAGGTAAGGCGAGATGTAAGTGTAACTTTATTCATTCATTATTAATCGAACCGATCGACTTGATATCGTATCTACATTAATTCTTTAAAGACAGTTATAAGCTCTCGGGGATAATTCCAATTGGTCCTTCTTCTTATTCACCTTCTATGCTATGACGAAGTATGACTATGTGTACGTGCATGTCTTGAGTTATTTGCGCCCTTGGTTGGATCCGGTCTCCTAGGCCCTCCAGATAGATAATATTGATTGCTGCTTCCCCGAGACTCCAACCATGTTTTTTTTTCTATACGTCCCTATGAACACGGTGGGGAAAGAATACCCCACAGTGTTGTACTTAGACTTCGCAAGTCCGCCACCTAGACAGGCGATGGAAACTACCAAGGCGTGGCCAAGTGGTAAGGCACCGGGTTTTGGCCCTGGTACTCGGAGGCCCCAGCGTAGCAACCAACATGCATGAGACAGGAGCTTAGCTTAGCTTAGCTTATGTGTTATTTGTTGCCAAATATTTATTCCGAATCAGCCGAAGAATATTTTTTTTGTTTGTAGGATAAATATTCGCTCTCTATTCACCTGTGCCACATCGATGATCAGGCCTTTCTTATGTGGTTCCCTCTTGTCGAAGTATAAGTAGCACTCACGAATTTGAAATCTGAAGTCTGAATTGACCTGTTAAGGACAAACTTGTTCATGTGCCAAGGGCTGGTATAGTTTTGCGCACATCCCGCAGGCAACTAAATGCATGCAATACAGGTCGCGAACCGAACTGGCTGTGGAAAATCGCGATTTCTGCTGCTCCTATTGGGTCGAAGAAGGGTCTTGAGTTTTTGTTGTGGATATTATTCTGGATTCATTATCAGATTAAATCGAGAAATATGGCATTTTAACTCAACTCGCCAAGCACATTTATGGGTAATTTGGGCCAGACGACACCATCGCTATGGCCCGGTAAAATACAGTTTTGCATATCAATATGTTCGTTATTCTATTCTATTAGTAATACGTGAAAATTCAAGAGATGGATATCACAAAATGCACTTGGAAAGTTAATGAACGGAACTAAACTAAAGAATGGAAGACATTGAGAGTTGTATGGCATGTACAAGCTAATTTAATGTGTGTTCTCGTGTGAATTTAATCAAGATGCTTGACAATAGATTTTCAGAACATGTTATAGTTATTTATGTGCATAAGGCTTAGAACAACGCATAAAGATACATTGATGAGACGACAATTAACACCATAGAAAGAGTAGTCACATACTATTTTCCTTTGGAGGTGATAAAGTTCTTGAAGATGCAAGGGAGAGGCGTCCAAGACATTTATTTAGCAAAAGGTTATCACGACAACGAACGGAAAACAAACATCCACATAATTCCAACTAGTGCAAAAAGCTATCACGACAACGAATGAAAAACAAACATCCACAAATTTCCAACTAGTGCACTCCCTCCAAAAATTTAACAAAAGCACTTCCACATTGCCGAAACATAATGGCGTAAATTGAACATCACTTAAAGAATTTTTCCATACCTCATCTATTGATTTACCTTCACTATCTTCATTGCGCTGCCAACCAATGTGCATGTGAGCAAAGACAGTTCCAATCTTTCATTTCCAAAACTAGCTTCTTAGGAACGAACCAATGACACTATGGATAGACAAATAGTGTTGTAGGTTCTTGCAAAACTTGAGGTGCCAACCCATTACATTTCCCAAAAGCAAGATGCCAATTTCAAGTATGACGATGCTTCTAGTTTATAGTGACTACGATCCCAATATTATATGGTATACAAGATCTCTTGCTTAACAAAATTAAATTCATTTTTGGATCATGCAAGATTAAAATATGATTTGGGCTAACATGCCTTTAATAACGTTAAATTGTGCAATATTTATGGGTTAGGAAAATTATCACTAGAAAAATAGTCTGAGAACCTTGAGAGGATTATCCTTGGGGAAGAATACTAGTGCATCAAATGTTCCACAGTGCTATGACACACATACATTATTTAAAAGAACTATGCCACCCATATTCATATATCTAATGGTTACTTATATTATACTTTATTCATTTATAGACAACATAGCCCCTAATCTAGTAGGGGGTCGACCGCACATCACCAGGACCGCTTAGGTAGAGAGTTAACTAGAGATTTGATAGGAGTTTGGCTAGGCAGTTTGGCTAAGGTTTTCAACTAAAGGACAGGACCAAACATTTGATCGATTTGCTATTTGACAGAACAATTGATTCAACGGTTTGACAGAGTTTGATGATCCCTAAAGCTCGCACTTAGATCCGTCTCCCAAGAGTGCATAGTGCGTTGACGGTATTATTATAACATAAGATTAAAAGAAGTCGTCGTGTGTAAACGTGATTAAAAAGAAAAAACTTAAAAAATTCCAACATTAAAAGAAGAAGTCGTGTGTAAATGTGATTAAGAAAAACTTAGAAAAATGCCTGACGACTGAACGAAAGGCTTGTACGCCTAAACGCACTTTGAACTCTGAAAAAAAAAACGAAACAATATTCTGGAAATTGACGTTTAGACAGCTTGGATGAATCTCAATTTATGTCACGTCCGGACGTTGTTGTCCCATAAACTGTAATCTAAGTCACATCATAGCTGGCATTTCTGGCATTGTTGAACAAAACAAATGAGTTGCATTGAACTAGTCACTAGGAGCTTGCTTTAAAAGGGTTTATCTGTTTGTAAACCAGATACTTGAATCGCAATGCTGAAGCAATCTAAGCATCCCTATGAAAGATATGGTATTGAGAATGAGGAGCAACCTGAAGAGGACGTGATAATTTTAGCAACCAGGGTGGTCGTCCTCACAAAGTTATCTCGTGTTACTGGTGCTTTAGCATTCATGTGGGCAACTGTGGTGCTGTTGGGTGGTCTCATTGTTGGCTCGATCAGCTCCATTGATTTTTGGTTTATTATAGCTCTGCTTGTAATTGGTGGTGTCCGGGCACTAGTCATAGCTCAAGAATTCGAGTGTCAACGAGTATTTGCTAAGTGCTTTGCAAAAAGCAAATGTCAAATCATCGATGTTGAGGCAGGATCAAGGACGGCGGCTGCAGTAGCACGTCCAAAAACAGTAAGGCAACTTCGCATCTTACAACTCCTCCTTTGCTGTGTTTCCTTTGCTTTGGCCGCATATCGCATTGGGGAGCATAATTTTGGAAAGCTTAATAGGTCCGCATCAAATCGAAATAATGCTCTGTATATCTATTATTGCTTAACTATCTTAGAGGTAGTGATATTTCTAGCTCTCAGAACCTATTGGTGGGTCAGCGGAAGCAAGCTGTTTAGGCATGTCAGCCAGAAATGTAAACTTGAGGACGGAGACTTGGTGAGAATATTTTATGAGTTTGTTTACAATCGTTCCTTGACTAGCAGCTTTGAAGGCGTAGGTTTGGATCTAATTGACTTTAGCATGGCAAAAATTCAATCCAACCGCTACGAGGAACAACTTGCAGGAGTAACGGTTTTAGCTGCATTAGTAAAGCATCCAAGTGACAATGAGAATTCACATGAGAGTAATAATGAGAATGAAAGAAGAATTGATGCTATTAAAGAAATGCGAGCTAGAAAATTTGCAACTACACCGCATATACTTGAGCGGGTTCTAGATATGCTCACTTGGAGTTGGAGAAATGAGAAGGATCAGGATATAATAAGAGGAGCAGCAGTTGTGTTAGATGGACTTGTCCACTATAGGATTATTTGCTTCAGAATAGGAGCCATAGCAGGGGGTCTGGAAGGCATAGCTTCTGTTGTAATCAATAATACAAGCAAAGAAGGGCCACATCCAACAGGCATGGCTGATGAAAAACATCGCCAGGAGCTCAAGCTTCTAGCCCTAAACATGTTGAAAAAGCTGGCAAAGGAGCATAGTCATTGTGTTAAAATAGGTCAGACTAGAGGGCTCATAGCAGCACTAGTGTCATCCATAAATGTTGGTTCCATTCAAAACAGTGACCCTACAGGCACCATGATATGTGACAGAAGTCTGCAAATTCTTAGATTGCTTGCAGAAACAATAGGTGGATTTACAAGGGACATCAGGAATGAGATAGTCAGACAATTGTCTGCACTAGACACGCTTCGTGATCTTCTCAAAAGTGAAATAGAGAAGTTCAAAGGATATGCCCTAGCCATTCTCAAGAATTTGGCTCTAGAACCTGATCTCAAGGATGCAATAGGGAATACAGGAAATGTGATACATTTTCTCATGATTTTATTCATTGATAAAGAATCTCTTGAAGCAGCAGCAATTCTTAACAGCTTGGCTTGGCATAATCCAAAGAATTGTGAGAGAATAGCAAGAGATGGAAGTGCTCTCTTTAAATTCAAAAACAAGTTGGAAAATGGCAGCAATGCTAGGGTATCAATACGTGCTGCAAAGATTCTTCGAAGCCTTTGTGCAAATCTGCCCAAGGAGAAGACAGGAAAGATAGCCAGCGAGGCCGCTAGACATGTCATGGCAAGAATCAAGGAAAGGATAAAAGTACTTAATGGACTGTCTATACAAGTACTCGATGGACAAGAAGAAAATGAATTGCTGGAAGCTTACCTTGGTCTCGCAAAATTTATAGTACGTGCAGTGCCAATAACTGAACTTGATGTACTGAAGGATATGCCTGAAGCAGTGAGCAGCTTACTAGGTAAACTTCCGAGCTTCAAAAATGAGCTACCAAGAATTCGTCGCCATGCTGTAGAAGTTGTCATTGAGCTAATGAACAAGGGTAAGTCCTTCTGTGAAATATTTAACAATGAAAATATAGAAATGCATTTGGATGCAATGTCAGAATCATTGTCGCATGCAGAAAATTTCAACTCCATTAGTGGCACAATGGGCGTGAGTCAATATGATGAGAAAATGGAGGATCTTATTAAGACTGCTCGAGAAACTCTGGCCAGTCGAGAAACTCTCACCAGTAGAGAGTTTCGAGCACTAGAGAAATACTATGCCACTTAATAGTCAAAGGAGAATTACAAAACATTGTGATGTTTTATAATTGTTTAAAGTTTATAAATTACAGCAGTCCAAGAAACCATGGCAATGGCCCTTCTTTTGTTTCTGAAGAGTCCATAAAGATCTTTCTAAGGATGATTTCAGCCTGTTCTTGTCTTCAGATTCTTGCGTCAGTGATGTTTTTGCTGCATTATTCTGCGATTCTTCATTGTTCATCCTTTCTCATCTTTTTCCTTCCAAAATAATCTGGGAGCTTTCCAAGGCGAATCACAATCTCAACACACATTTCTATTCTGATCTCTGCTAAAACTCATCAAGTATTGTTATGATTCATTGCACATATTTGTACTCTGATTCATAGCCTCCAAAAGATTGGAATTGCAAAACGGAACAGAAGACTAATTATGATTCAAAAAGGAGAAAAACTCAATGATTGAACAAAACTTGAACTTATAATGTGAGTAGTAAGAAGAGATTTACAAGTCGAAATTGTAAGAAATAGCAGTTCTGTCAAAATCCAGTGAGCCGGCGTTTCTGAAATGGCATGCATGAACCTATTACCCCCTTCTCTAACAGTTTTGTTAGCATCCAGTTAACCAACAATTAAAGCAAAACAAACTAATGAAAGCTGAATGCAGGAATGAACAAATAAAGGCCGTGAAGGAATGGATAATGCCGGAATGAATGGGGTCGCCTGAGGGATCGGTTTCAAGATTGAAGTTTCCATGACTATCTGCCATTGTTGCTTATCTTGCAGAATGAAGAAAATTTGAAGTTTTAGGCATTTTTTCAACTTCCAGTAAGGACTTGTATAGGTTAAAAGAAAAATTATCTTATTTCTTGTTTCAAAAGCTACATTTAATGAGCTTTAACTATATTGATACATTCAAGCTTTTACTTTAGCATAAGTCACGTTTTGTGTTTAGCGTAAGCTTTTCCTTTAGCATCATCTAAATCGTGTTTGTCTGTTGCAGGATTATGGTCTGAACCTATTCTAGCATGGCAAAATTGGCATGGTACTGAAGAGAAATCCAAGTTAGCTCAGATATGGAGATCAAGAAAGACATTTTCAGAAGCTACAACAAAAAGAGAAGGAAGCACCTCATTATGCAGTATGTCTCAAGTCTACGGCTGATTTTGTCTCAAGCGCTTACTTTCTACCGTTCCAATTTTCTTCTCCTGCAAGTTCCCACGCGAATTGTTGTTCTTATCGCTACTATCCAGAAATAATCCTTCTCACATCTCGTCCTTTTTAATTCTGTATATCAGATTGATGAATAAGATCTCTATCCTTAAATGCTTAATTCTATTTGCAGAGTGTGCATTTCCAAATTGGACTTTCAATAAAAATATGTGCTGCTGTGTCCTTGTTTAATCTTGGATGATTGTTTAGAATCTTTGAAAATCTTTAAGAAGCAAGCTTCTTCGTTATGGTGATGAGATAATAGTAAGTTGCCTTTTGTGACACGCTTTGTTGGCACGCTTTGTTGGAGCCATGCAATGGAGATGGAGATGGAGAGATGTGCAGCAGAACATCATTTATAAGCATATGGAAATATAGCAGATAAGCAAGCACTTAAAATGTTACTTTTATTCCTAATGCTTTTTGCATTTGCACTTGCACTCCTCCTTGCCACACCCATGTTCTTGTTTTTGAGCCCTGTTCTTGTCCCCCTAAACCCTTGTTTTTTGCTTCTTATCTACTGAGGCTGCCTTTGTTGCCCTCGCCGCTGCCCTCTCTTGAATCTACAGTTATGTCAAAGGCAGACATCCCCTTGGATCTGACCAGGTTGATGCTGCCAAAACCCAGCTTTGGATACTGCAGGCCATGTCAAGGACATGGCAAAGGAACTAGCAAATTTTTGTTGTGTATTACTGTCAAGAAGAGATTAATAAATGGTTGTGCATTATTTTTATGGCTATAATGTTCAATTTTACGTGTTAATGTGAAACAGCCTCTGCTGATCTTCTTTGTGTTTGGTCACTTAAGACTCACCTTTCTTTATTAGACTTTTGTTACACCTTGTATCCCTGTTGGAACTTCAACTTCCATATACAGTACTCCTTCAACAGAATTTAGTAGATTAGCAGGCATATTTTCCAGACACTCATCATTGCCATTTCCAAATTCCTCCAGGAAAATGTGAAGTCAAAGCACTTAAAGTCCATGATGGCTGGCCGCAACATTACGCTCAAGTTTGTTATACATAAAGTCATAGAATGTGCAACCAATTGAACTCAACTTCATATTAGCAAACACAGTAGCAACTCGAGTGATGCAAAAGACCATTGCTACACCTCCATCGAGATATATGCAAAAGGAAAAATTTTCTAGCCAAAATCGAATGGAGAGTTGCTCTCTTCCAAGATGCAAGAAAGAAATTAGCAGTTTAATTTGTCATGTACACATGGAAACTAGTGCTTGTCTATCTTTTTTTTTAATTCAGTGTGAAGGTTCAGACTGTTTACGCTATGATATGAATACCTTGTTCCCCAGTTTTCCACAAAAATTAGCTTTGTTAATAGGAGACAACTGCATGTTTGCAGCATGCAATAAAAATGCCAATCAAAAAGCAGAATGAGCGCAAGGATAATCTAGCACTGTAAGCAGGATAATCTAAGACTGTAAATGCTGCAGAATCAGCGAAGTATAGGATAGGAACATAACAGATATTCCAGTTAAATCATCTGGGTTCACAAATATTCCAGTCTAATCAAAACAGGGCAATCGAGAGCTACAACGAAATAAATGGTAAACTCTTCCCTATAAATGTTTCTCTGATGGCTAAAACTAAAAACTTACCTCAGAGAATCCGAAGTCTTGGCCCAGCTGGTGCTCCAATGCATGCTCAAAATTCTGAATTTATATTTGCATTTGAATAAATTCGATTTCGCAAGGGGAAAAACAAAATTTCTAAGGAATTTACCTGTTCTTCAGTCACAGCAGCTGGACCGACCTGTTTGAATGCTGAAAGAGACGATCTTTTCATGGCGCTCCTCTCTCCCGTCTCCAACTTTCTGTAGTCTGTTAACAGCTTGTTCACAGAATAGGCCCGCCTCTCTCGTATGAAAATAGTATACGTATGAAAACAGTATACGAAGACGATACGTAGGGGCCCAACGAAAATGTTATATATGGCCACGCCTATTGCACCACGTGGCACCAATTCTCATTACGTTGGCTGCATCTCAATTTTACGAACAAGCATCTCATCCCAATTTCCTCGGGACCCCATCTGAATTTCGTATACAAATCAACTGTTGACTGGTCAAGGAAAAAGATCGACGTCAGGCGTCGATGGTCGACGCGTCGGGCGTCGATGATCAACCTCGGGCGTCGATTTTCGACCGTTCTCCCTTGTAGTGGCAGGGGATTGAGGTTAGGTACAAAGCTTAGAATCCGCCATAGTTGGCGCAGGGTATTGTGCTGAGTACGTGTAACGCCCCCTCCTTGGGGCTTACGGATTCAATAGCTTACTTATATATTTTCATAATCAAAACCAAATCGTATATGAATATAATGTCAAGCTAAGCAACAAAATCTGTTGATCAAGTCAATTCAGCTATTCCACTGTTATTTAGTACATATCGACATAACTAGTATCGAACCACTCCATCGAGCTGCTAATCCAATTTTGCATCCTCCTTATAACCGCTCCATCCCAAGCTATCTCACGGTCCCG
>JAANSK020116905.1:0-15785 GCA_011763485.2 Isoetes engelmannii
CCGACATGGTTAAATGAGATGCGAAGTGTTGCTTAGCTAAACTAAGAATTAAGGTGGTTTACAAACTAGCTTTGAAAAATTAAAATGTATAGTATGGTATGGCATAGATCTTGGCCTTCTGGTTTCACTGCCTTGGATAGAAGAGAAAAGAAGGTACAGTCAGACAAAAAAGAGAAGAGAGACTATATTATTACAAGTTCTACATTCTCCAAATCTAGTTTACATCCAGATCTAGTGTCTGAAAGCAGTCTCCAAGATCATCGGAACGTCAGTATAACAACATTTCAGATACTTCGCTAGCCCCTTAATTGTGTTTATCATTGACATCATTGATGTAGCCATCTGTTCTACTTGGAAATACTCATAAAAGTTCGGATGCATGCTTGGATGCATGTCAAACAATCACTTTTTATTCGAGCAAAACTAACCTAGTTGGTGAGAGGATGTATATGTTGTGTTAGATAGGATGTTGTGCTGTGCATGATGAATAATAACCTTGCAAATTTCTATGCAAAGTAATCAAACGTCTTTGACTAGTTATTATTGCTAGAGCGTGTATTATTTGTCTTGGGCCTTTACGTTGTGGCATAATTCATGGGATATTCCTTCTCCACACATCTTGCCCACCCTTGTGAAGTCTTTCTGGGCAGCCCTTGTTGACCCGACTTTAAAGGGCACATTTTAAGGACCGAAACCATTGGTTATGTTAGACATACTCTGATATCCATACAATACAATACCAAAGAACTCGTACATGACCTCATCATTGTAACACCAACTGAGCTTGGGGAATCGAACCCCAATTTCAATCCAATGCTCACAAGTTGCCCGAGGAGCTTGGCTCTTGGTAGGGCTTCAATAAGCCTGCGCAACTAAATGAAGATCGGAACAAGAAAATGAAACATTGGAAGTGGAGGATGGGGAATTGAATCCCATTTAATGTCATACAGGGTTCGAAATTTTATGAAAAGTGAGGTAAACAAAAATCCTTTTCGTCTTGAGATGAATTGGACATCTAAAATTGGTGTCCAATTCAACACAAAAACAGCGGAACAAAAGTCCAATTTCCTTAGAACAAAAAATTCCACATAAAAATAATGAAATTTTACACAAAAGTACACAGTTTTGATTATGCGGAAACTTCAAAACTTTTCATACAAGATGGTCATCTGTAGAATTGTAGATTTGACAACTTGACATCTTTTTTCAGATTTCAATACTATCCGTAAAGTCAAAATCACCACAATCATCAGAACCATTTCAGCCGTGCATCCAACATCTTTGCTTTCCATCCTATTCGCGACCTTATCTTTTATAGCAGTTCGGTGACTAAACACAGTCTCGCATATGGCATTACTTGCGCATTGAGCAAGTGCAATCTGTATCAATTTCAGCATATGACTATAAGAGTTAACGTACTTTATTCGGCCATGGCCATGGACGGATCACTTCCTCTCTTCTTCTCTTCCCTGTTCTACCTGTTTTGTTACTCTGTTCCCGTTCCCGCCCATCGCTCATGTCAAACCAAAGAAGGAAAAAAAAAAAAAAAGAGAGGTCGAAAAAGAATATTGAAGAGGGGAAAAATTAGAAAGATAATGGAATATAAAAAATAGGAATTTGTATTTGAATCTAAAAAAAGGTAAATCAAATTTATACATTAAAAGTAGAGTTCTATATATTTAAGATAAATATTATATCAAATAAACTATACATAAAGAAAATTCGCCCCTCTTTAAAGAGAATAGAACAAAATCCTACTCTTCAAAATTTAGTAGGACAAAGTCCAATTCGTTGCTTTTTGTTTTATAGGACAGCATGTCCTGCTCATGTCAAGAACAATAGGACGCTGTTGGATTTTGTAGGACAAACATAAAATTAATCCCAAGGGTATGCATCCACTCAGAGGCCAACAACTGATTTCGAAGGGGAAAGTGCATTGGTCTCACGAAGCTGCCCCTTTTCCACAAGCATGCATCTTCTGAACCCTGCCTTTTGAAGCCTTGCAGCAACATCCATGCTTCCACAAACCCAGCCAAAGCTGGTTGCTTTAAAATCGTAAGGAAGGGCAGCTCCAAATCGTTCTCTCATATCACATCTGCATGTCGCCTGCAATCAAACCCCTCTCAGAATAAAGTAAAATTGAGCCATCTGCCAAGGGCGTTCATCTGCAAGGACGCCATCGCCGTGGAATCGAAGCTTCCACAAGGTGAAAACCTTGCTTCCGGAATCCACTCCATCCAAACGCTATAAAAAAGAAAAAAAAGGGGGGGGAGGGGGGGGGGGAGGGGAACCAAAATAGAAGGGCATGTGATGCCCAAGGAACTCGCTGACGTCGCCCTCATCTGTTTCCATACCTGGACCTCCAAACCCTAAACTTAGGCAAAAAAACCTTATACAGTTTCTTATCAAAACCTAGATGCCACAATCAGCTTTCTACGTATTTCAACATTATGGGTTTATTTGTGTCTTTTAGTTCGGACCTTTGATTTGGCGAATATTCTATGTTATATTTTAAATCAAAGGCTATTAAAATTTTGAGAAGAAAATTGCATTCCTTTGTCAATGTTGCAGAATGAATATACGGTTGAAGCAAAAAAAAAACACCCAACCAGTTGTTGATATATGTAAATATAGTCAACCTCCACCTCATCATCCTATAGCCATGTCATAATGTGACGTGGCAGTCCTACACCAAGAGTCGTGTCCTTTAGAATGTAACTATCTGATATCTACATAAGGCTACGGTGGGAAGCCTGTTCCCAACCAGTTTTCTCTATTCATTCAATACAAAGCCCATCTACTATTCTTCACCATTCTGTAATACGGTTGGGGCCTGTCCAACCGATTCCCATTCCATGAATACAATTCATATCTGTGTTCTTAATCTTTCTCTGTTTATGTAATTCCTACATGGTATCAGAGCCCAGGACGTAGCCTGGGCAATTTATGGATGGAGGCCAGTGCTGATGCTGGCGATGAAGATGAAGATGTAGCAGATAGATAGAAGACCCAGATGCATCTATGCATGCTGGAATAGAGTGCCGTTGAAATTCTTCTCTATATTCCAGGAAGTTTTGCAGAAGAATTAAGGTAGTAAGTTCTAAGTTATGTTATTTCCGTCTATTCTAAGGATCATGGCGATGGGTTGGAAGATGAACAAGGCTTGATGAAGACTCAGATCACTTTGGGTATCAGCATGCCCGTAGAGGGTATAGGTTGTGATTGAGTGGGGGTTTTCTGCAGAGCCAGCAGTTAATGGGTGCATCACATAATCGGTGATTGCTTGATTGCTCAAGAGGAGCGTGTTCTGCCTGGCATGATACTGAAAATTCAAATTATCAGATTTGTTCATCATATCTTTAAGATTGTATTGCTGAGATTCAGGTCTGAGTGGGGGTGTTGAAAATAGCATCCCAGATCTCAGCCATACACGTCATCAATCCTGCTATCCATCCAAGAATCACGACCATTCAGTTCGGATGCGTCAATTCAATCCATCTCCTTCATTTCTATAATTTATCATGGTATCAGAGCTCAGGCTCTATAATTGATCCTGGGCAAAGAAGAAATGAAAGCGGAAGTAGGAGAACCTCCTCCCTCAAGAAAGAAGAAAATTTTCATGGGATTTAAAAAACGATGGAAAAATTTAAAACCAAAACCTGTGTAATTTCATGTTTCTCTATTACGGCATGCGGTCAAGAAGACGATGGGATGGTAGAACAGAATCTAGTTACAGAAACCGAAATTTCTAAGGAAGAATCAAGGAATGCCGAATATAGAGGCTTAATTCTATTGGCATCCCAAAAGCCTAGTAAAGAAGCCCTTTCGTTGGAGACAAACTGTTTAGTGAAGGAAATTGCCAAGCCTGCCAAAGATTCTGTTGTTGGGGTTGTGAGATCTGGGGACATGATTGCGTACACCGGAGAAGAGGGTATAAGGATTTTCTCGGAGGGCAAATTTATTGTGGGTGACAGCTTTCCAGAAAATGAACGGAACAAATGGTGTTTATCATCCAAGATTCCGCTTGGGGTTATCCTTACACTTCCTCCTTTCAATTGAGCGGGGAATGCAGTTGTACTGAAACCACCCACTAAGGGCTCAGTTTCTGTCCTACACATGGTTCAACGCAGGGCATACATAGAATCTGTTGCAAAACTGCAGATAGAGGAAGCCCCAAATTTCAGAGAGAAAGCAAGCCCAAAATTTGATGCGTTGAAGGAACTGATTGCGGCAGGCATCAAAACCGTGAAGAAATTGGAGAGGTCGAAATTGAAACCCCAAAAGGCGTTGCCTTGGGGGAATACCGGTTGCCTATTTAGGCCTTGAAGGAGTGACAGTCATTGAAGAAGCCAAGAAAAGAGTCGAAGAAGCAGTTGAGGGTGCTGAGGATGCCGGTAAACCTTGGGGTGATTGGGCAACAAATCAAGCAGCAGAGCAGGAAGCGGCATTGAGGGACATATCATCTCATATAGCAGGGAAAACCGGTGAATATGCGTCAGATGCAGCACAGAAGGCAAAAGAATATGCATCTCATGTAAAGAACAAGGGCAGTGAATATGTATCAGAGGCGGCACAGAAGGCTGCTGAATCGGCGCAGAAGGCTGGTGAAGATGCATTTCATGCCAAGGGCAAAGGCACTGAACATGCATCCGATGCTCAACAGAAAGGTGGTGCTTTGACCATGGAAGAAGAAACTATGTTGAGAGCCATGTTGATTTCGAAAACGCAAGTGAGGACTTTAATAGAATATGAGGCGTATATACTAAGAGCATTGCTTATTGCAAAGCAGCAAGCGGGTGCTTTGACAGAGGACGAGGCAGCTACATTAAAAGCGATGTTGATAGCCAAGCAGCAAATGGGTGCTTTTGTTGGGGAACAACAACCTATTAATGGCTAACCACTCTAAACGGATACATTCAGATCTATATATAGATGTATCTCTATTGTTGTAAATACGTTTTCTTGAATAGAGTATTCAGGTTCTATCTTCTTTCTTGCGCCTGTTCTGCTTATTTCACATGGTATCAGAGCACCAGTGATCAGGAGCCCACAGCGTTGAAGAAACTCCAAGCCGCTTGACGCCAGAGACCTGGACCGAGAACCAGTGGTGGGGCTAGAGAAGCGTGATTGCTTGGAGAAGATATTTCTATTTACTCACTGTTGCTTTCATGGCTTTTGTATCTGACAAATTCGATCGCAAGATCAAGACTCTGGACTATGACAATGCCTATGTCTGGTTCATCAAAATGCGTTATTTTCTTGCAGAAAAGGGGCTCTGGGCAACCGTGACTGGGCAAATCGCCACACCCACTGCCGAAACCTCTGAAGAAGACCGTCTGGCCTACCTGCAGCTCAATGCAAAGGCCAAGAATCATATCATTCCGTTCATTTCTAACATGGACATTCCACTTGTAGAGCATGCAGACACTGCAGTTGCTGCATGGGAAGAACTGAAGGCCAACTATCAACGCTCTTCATGGTCATATGAAATCACACTCTATCAAGATCTTTTTGGATCTCCTATGACGTCCGAAGAAACTGGCACAGGCTACATAGCCAGGAAAAAGGCCATTGGGGAGAAACTCACCTCCATTGGAGTCACCATTGACAATAAACTCATTGCAGCAACTATTATGATGGGGCTTCCGGGAGAATATGATCCTGTAAGAGCCACTCTTGGCAATGGAGATCGCCCTGATCTCAAAACTGTCACAGCTGCTATTCTTCAAGATGAGATCATCCGAAAGCACAGATCTGGAGCCCAATCCAGTGAACCATCTGCCCTCTTTGCAGGACGTTCCGGCAGATTCAAAGCTAAGCCTCCAAGAAGGGCGCCAAAATGCTTTATGTATGAAGAGGATCACTTGGCAAAAGATTGCCCTTTGCTGTCAAAACTGAAGAAATTGCCTGTATCTCCTCATAACAAGGCCAAACAAGCTCATCTCACAGAGGCATTCTCTGAATCTGTTGTGCCCACGTTATCTGATTCTTCTGAATCAGATCATGAAGAATCCAGTGCATTCATGGCGGTTTTCTCCTCCTCACCTGGTTACCGGTCTAACACCTGGTGGTATGATTGTGCAGCCACAGATCACATCTGTCACCGCCAAGATTGGTTCCTCAACATGCGACCTTACACTGGAGTTACCCAAGTCCAAGGCATCAAAGGAAGCATCTCCATTCATGGCATTGGCACTGTGCAAGTTAAAACTCCTGAAGGTGATCGTCAACTCAATGACGTCCTATATTGCCCAGAGGTACCTAAAAATCTGATATCAGTAGGACGAATGACAGATTTGGGCATTCGTTTTGAATTCACCAGTATGGGCTACACCCTCTTTGATCTTGATGGATCTAAGATCACTTCGGGCATCCGGGATGGACACCTCTACCGAATTCCAGAAACCCCAGAAGCTTATGCTGCTCATATTGATGAAAACTGGGAGTTGTGGCATCAAAGATTTGGCCACCCGAGTAACCGACGCCTCCAAAGTCTGATCTCTCAAAATCTGGTACTTGATCTGCCCCTTCATGGAACTCCTCCTTCATTGTCATGTACGGGTTGCATTCAAGGCAAACAGCACAAAGCTCCCAGACCTCCTAGCAGCAAGCATCGTGCAGACAGGCCCCTTCAACTTGTTCATGCAGATTTATGGGGAAAAACACGGGAACCAAGTCTTAATGGGTCAAATTACTATCTGCTGCTGGTCGATGATTATTCCAGGTATTGTTGGATCTATTTCTTGAAGCAGAAGTCTCAGACCTTCTCAGTCTTCAAAACTTGGCAAGCTGAAGTTGAGCGCCAATCAGGCCACTCCATAGGCACTCTTCGCTCCGACCGTGGCGGGGAATTTCTGTCAGCTTTATTCACCTCCCATTTGCAAAATTGTAGTATATCTCGTCAACTTGCCATTGCAAATGAGCATCATCAGAATGGGGTCGTTGAACGCAAGCATCGGACTATTGTTGAAAGTGCAAATTCTATGCTCCAAGCACATCAAATCCCACGAAAATTTTGGGCTGAAGCAGCCTCCACAGCCACATATCTTCAAAATCGATTGCCTACTCGTGCATGTCCATCTACCTTGCCATACACTCTGTGGCATGGCACCAAGCCGTCTGTAGACCACCTCAAACCATTTGGCTGTACTATTTTTGCTCATATTCCAGTGTCCCAGCGAGACAAAATTGCATTCCATTCTCTGAAATGTGCTTTCATGGGCTATAGCTTGACGTCTAATGGTGTTCGGCTCTATAATCCTGCTACCCGCAACATCATCGAACGCACCAGTGTGGTTTTCCTTGAATCCGATTTCTCCATCTTCACACCTTCGTCATCCAGCACATCCCCACCTTCCCCATCCTCTCCATCCATCGTGTGGCATCCTCTTGAGCCCGCCTCTGATATTCCCCATCACCACACACACACCCCCCTGCTGCTGCTGGTGTACACCCACAGCCTGCTCCAGCCACCTCTTCTTCACATACTCCAGCCACCTCTTCTTCACAGCAGCCTGATCCTGCCACCTCTTCCTCTCAGTAGACCGATTCCTCTTTGGAATCTCCTCTGGCTTCCACTTCCCCATCTCGCCCCTCTCGTGGTTGGAAACCCACCCCTCGGCTCTTGGAATCCTTTGCCTTATCTGCCGAGCAATTGCCCTCAGAATGCCTCCCAGACATCCCCATTCAATGCTTTGCTTTCCTGTCGGATCTGACCAGTGCCCAATTGCCCACTTCCACTCCTCGATCCTACACAGAAGCACTTCAGCGACCAGACCATGCACAATGGCATGCTGCCATGCAATCTGAACTTGATTCCCTTCGACATGCCCATGCATTTGATCTGGTTCCTCTTCCTGCTGGTCGAAAAATTGTCACAGGCAAGTGGCTGTTCAAACTCAAAGAAGTTCCTGATGGCACCATCCAACGTTACAAAGCTCGTTGGGTTGCTCAAGGCTTCACGCAAATTCCAGGTATTGATTATGATGAGGTCTTCTCTCCCGTTGCTAAAATGACATCAATCAGGCTAGTCTTGGCTCTCACAGCAGCCCTTGACCTTGAGCTGCACCAAATGGATGTTCAAACCGCATTTCTCAATGGAGATCTCCACGAGGAAGTGTATATGGAGCAACCCACTGGCTTCATTGCCCCAGGGACCTCTCATCTTGTTTGCAGACTGCGCAAGGCCATTTATGGGCTCAAACAATCACCCCGAGCTTGGTATACTTGCATTGACAAGTTTTTGCATTCATTGGGCCTCACCCGTCTACATTCTGATTGGAACCTCTACTATCAATGCCTCTCTGATCAGCTTCTCATTGTCATCCTGTATGTTGATGATTTCCTCATTGCTGGATCTAATCTTCATGCTATCAATCATCTTAAGCAGCAGCTTAGTGCTCAGTTCCGGATGACTGATCTTGGCCCTGCCACCTACTGTCTTGGCTTTCATATTCACCGACATCGACCCTCCAAACGCCTCTTCATCAATCAGGAGCGGAGTATTGCCACTCTCCTTCAAAAATCTGGTATGTCCCAGTGCAAACCCATCTCTACTCCTGCTGTCCCGCGCCAGAAGCTCACTGCCATGCCTGCCTCTGATCCTCTCTCCGATCCCACACCCTATCGCCAGCTAGTAGGATCTCTCATGCACCTTGCTGTTTGCACTCGTCCAGACATCTCCTATGCTGTATCCTTGACCAGCCGCTTTATGCAACATCCCACCATGCTTCATTGGCAGGCACTTCAACGCATCCTTCGCTATCTTTGCCATACTCCCACTCATGGCCTCCTCTACACTGCTCCAAACCTTCCTCTTCTTGGCCATGTTGATGCAGATTGGGCAGGAAATTGTGACAACAGCAGATATACCACTGGCCTCTTGTTCTCCCTAGGCCCCAATACCATCACATGGAGCTCCAAACAACAATCCAGTGTTGCTCTCTCTAGCTGTGAGGCGGAGTACATGGGAGCATCAGCAACAGCTCGAGAAGCAATCTGGCTTAGGCATCTACTTGCAGAACTTGGCTTCAATCAGCAAGCACCAACTGTGATCCACAATGATAATCAGGCATGCATCTCCATCTCGAAGAATCCAGTTGATCATTACAGGACAAAGCATATTGGGATCCATCACCATTTCACCAGGGAAAAAGTATCTGAAGGGCTCATTGAATTCCAATATGTCAGCACCAGACAGATGAAGGCAGATGTACTTACAAAAGCTCTTAACAGAGATCAACATCAAAATCTCATCAACCAAATTGGAGTCATTGAAAAGCCATCATTTGGCTGAGGCGGAGTGTTGGGGAACAACAACCTATTAATGGCTAACCACTCTAAATGGATACATTCAGATCTATATATAGATGTATCTCTATTGTTGTAAATACGTTTTCTTGAATAGAGTATTCAGGTTCTATCTTCTTTCTTGTGCCTGTTCTGCTTATTTCACAGCTTTATCAGAGGAAGAGACAGCTATATTACAAAGGATGTTGATTGCAAAACAACAAGACGGAGCATTGACAACAGAAGAGGAAACTGCATTGAGAGCAATCCAGGAAACAAATGATTCAAGAGCAAGGCAACAAGAGGAAGGTATGAGGCAGGACGAGCAAGAACACAAGAGGCAAGAAGTAGAACGTAAGAGACAAGAAGACGAACAAAGGAAGGAGGAGGAAGAGAAGCAGAAAAAGAAGAGATTATCAGAGAAGGAAATATTCAAGCAAATTAATGAAGATTTGGATACTGTCACCAATCTCAAGCAGGTTCTTATTGTTCTTTGGGTTATAAGGAAATTTAAATTAAGGGTATCACTGCTTAAGATTGAGGGAGGGAACTATTACTATCCAAATCAAATAATTTGTAATAAGCTTGAGGACGATTTATCATACATCTACAAAATGGATAGTGGCAACTTAAAAGACAGATTGAAGACTATGAGATGTTTGGAAAATGTTCATAAAACAAAGATGGTTGCGAAGAAAACAAGGGGATGTCGAAGGACCCAACGATGGCTCACTTATGAGCCTGGACATGACGATTTTGGATGATGCAGTTGTAGTTTGAGGGAGGGTGTTGATATATGTAAATATAGTCATCCTCCACCTCATCATCCTATAGCCATGTCATAATGTGACGTGGCAGTCCTATACCAAGAGTCGTGTCTTTTAGAATGTAACTATCTAATATCTACATAAGGCTACGGTGGGAAGCCTGTTCCCAACCAGTTTTCTCTATTCATTCAATACAAAGCCCATCTACTATTCTTCACCATTCTGTAATTTCTACACCAGTAAGCATAGACACGGCAGATCAACGACTCCCAGCTATCCATCTATGACTATCCGTCTCATTGCAAAAGAAAGAACAACAAAACCTTGGCTGCCAGAATGGGACCTTCAAGCTCTGCCTGGATGCAAACACACTCCCATGCTTTTAGTAAACCTCTTAGGAAAGGGGTTACTCCTTTATAAGGTCTGAAGCTGTAAAACAAAGCCCACGGAAGTTCAGCTCGCAGTGAAGCTTTGCCACATGGAATACATTGGAGCAATGACTGATGTATCAATTGAAGACCGGGCGAATTCACTTTTCCGTTCAAAAACTATGAACTTATTTATTAGAACTTTGTTGTGAAGGGCAAAGTCAAGCATACCCAATCCGCCATGCAATTTAGAAATACATCATTTATTCTAGGCTATCCTACAATCCGCCCCTTCTTCATTCCCTTCCTAAATAAAATTCCGGATAGTCCTCGTTAACCCTCGTTAACCTGTGTATGATGCTTGCTGGAGCTAGCAGGATTGATGCTGCATAAACATGTGTACTACTTAACACATATTTAGCTACCATTATTTTGCCCGCCAAGGATAGCTTAGAGACCTTCCACCAATTTAAGTATTTATCAAGACTAAGTAGAATCTCATTCCAAAATTGTTTAGCCGACCAATTATTATCCACTGGGATACCCAACAACTTAGATGCAGCACCCTGTGGGATGAACATCGAAGGATATCATGTTCAACTACAAGCAAAGGCTCTTCCAATGGCCATAATGCAGCACATTTACCCCAATTTAAAAAGCAACCCGATGCCAAAGAGAAAAAATCTAGCGGGTCCTTAGCATTCAACAAGTTTCCTTTAGATGCCTCAAGTTTCCTTTAGAGCCTCAAGAAATAAGAATGTGTCGTCAACGTAAGCGTAATGGTTACATACTTGTTGAGTGCCATCATCCATAGTCAGACCAGCAATGGCTTGATCCTTTACTACAGAGAGAATTAAGTCAGCTACTATATTAAACAAGAACGGGGCCAGAGGGCAACCCTGTCTAATACCCCTCCCTATTGGAAAAATGAGCGATGTTTCCCGAGAAAAGACACAGTGGAGTGGAATGACTGGATATCAATAGCTTCCTTACCACTGTTACCATTGATTGTTACCACTGACTTAAAACCTTCCCCACAATCAAAGGATAGAAGCATATTTTCAAGAAAAGAACAACTCACACTGTCGTATGCCTTCTTGAAGTCAAGCTTTAGGTAAATTATCCTTTGTTGAGTTCTCTTTGCCCAATGCAGACCCTCAAACGCTGCTGCTATGTTACTGAGAATACTCCTCGCTGGAAGAAATTCAAATTGCATCTCAGAGATATGCTCCTGGAAAACGGGTTTCACCTTCTCTGCATATGCTTTTGCGAAGATTTTGTAAAGTGACGACAATTCTAGGTTCTTTAACCTTGGGTATCAAAGTGATACATCCAGTATTCAATCTCTTGTTTAGGGAGTCGTGCTTGTAGAAAGTTTGGTATGCGGCATATACAAAGGGCCCGATCGAATCCCAACACTGGTGAAAAAATTCCATTGGAATGCCATCTAGTCCACGAGACTTATCTTTTGCCATCAAGAAAGTAGCATCCTGAATCTCCTGAAAACTCAAGGGGCGCTCGAGCATCTGTTTTGCTCGTACAAAACTTTGGAAAGGACTTTAGAGAGGACTAAATCTTCGAAACAATCCTGAAATGCCACTCTTTTTGCTCGAAGAAACCTCTAAAGTGATTGTACAATGCCTCCTTAATGTGTTGTGTATCCTTTACAACTGTTCCATCCTCCATTTGTAGGGACGCAAGTCTAGCCGAATGTTTTCTTTGTCTTGCCTCACAAGTATAAATCAGACTACAAAATGTTGTTAGACAGTATAACACATTGAAGGGCCATCAACATAGTACGGCAACGTCAATCGTAAAGCCTTTTCTACGTGTTGTAAGCTTCAAAGTGAACAATCATGTCTTTTCTTGTGACTCCAATGTTACGATGTTTGGCTCTCCATGGGCTGCTATTTGTCATGTTTTAGCCACAATGGCTTCTCAAACTGTTCAATATAGCCATGAAATACATGACGCAAAATGTTTAGTGAAATGTTTTGCTTAAAAGAGTATAATGCTGGCTGATGATGCAAAAAACATGTGCAACAAAGCAAGTGCAAATCAAGGGGTCGTTAGGTTGCTTGCTCAATGTTTCTTGCACCACTTGATATCTGTCTCGGACAGGAATAAATAAAGCACTCCAACCCAAAAAGCAATAGTGGCATAAGACATGGCTTCATAAAAAACCACAGGCCAATGCCATTGAGGAATGTAGTCACTCTCAGAGAACTTGGGCACCCCATTAGCATCGTACTTGAGGAGGGACCTTCGGAAGGCCGGTGAAAAACTTGTGGGCCATACGACATAGAAGACTGGGACCAACATGTGGACACATGTGGTGACCAGAAAAATGGAAATACCACCGACAAAGGAAACCTCCTTGCAGCTGTGGATGCCACCACGTGTATAAGCCACATAGGACTGCCAGCATAGAATAACCAAGACTAGGCAGACATAAACCAGATGGAATGTAAGGGGTTTTAGCTGGTTGAGTTTTCTCACACAGCAGGACTTGTTTAGTTTAGAAGCATTTCGGTCCACGCTGCTAGTGGGCACAAAATTATATGTAGATTTATAGGCAAAGACTGACTGCAGAAGGGTCTCAAGGAAAAATGGTGTCATCCACCAGAAGTGTGATTCTTCACGGTTCCTACTTAAAATCTGTTGAGGAATACCCCATGATTGAATAATAAATGTCAGTCGCCATATAACCAGGTATACAGCAAGATAGCACATTAAATTTCTGCTTTCTATGGGATCTCCAATAGTCAAGTTGAGTCGAAAGGCAAGGGCAGAAATAAACACAACCAACATAGCAACATTCAGAATAGAGATATAGTAGTAACCTGTATGCCAAAAATAGAAGCATTTGACCAAGAAAGGAAGCTTGCTCTTTCTGCCCAACATAGCCTTCCAAGAATATGATAACTGTTGGATAGCACCTACACACCATCTCTGCCTTTGCTTGAAATAGCCCTCTAAGGTCCATGGCGTTAATCCAATCTGTAGCCTTTTATTAAGGTAAACTGATTTGTAGCCTTCGTTGAACAATGTACAAGCTGTCATAGTGTCTTCTGTGATGGACTGAGGCTGAAAGCCACCAATGAGATCAAGGTTTCCACGTCTGAAGATAGCACCAGTGCCTACACAACCCGCAAAGCCCAAGGTATTGCGCTGGACCAAGACGCGGAAGTAGTGCGAGACTGATGCATCATTGAGGGGATCTCCAATTGGGAGATTGTAGTAAGCTTGAGGTATTTGAACAAATGCAACTTGTGGAGAATGAATGATATGTGGAAGGAGGGTGCGAAGAAAGGACGGATGGAGGATCATATCTGCATCCATCATAACAACATACTCTGCATTTGAGTGCTCAAGACCGAAGTTAAGATTTCCACATTTGAAATGGTGAGGAATTCCAGGGATCTGCATGTCAGATTAAAAACCACAGCATGAGTGCATATGTAACATTTTTCCATACTCAGTTCATACACAATAACATGGCATTCAAAATATACAACATGATTTGGCATAATGTACACATTTCAAGTTCAAACATGACATGACATTCAAAGTATGCAAGACGTTCAAATTTAATCCATCCACTGCGTACCTTAGTGCGACGAAGATATTCTAGATGCTCCCCTCTTTCCTTTAAAGCCCCGCATTTAGCTCGCAGATCTTCATCTGCACCATCATCTAGCACTAATACCTTAAACCGATCTTGTGGATAATCCATAGCCAATGCAGCTAAAATGCTGTCTATGGGAACTTCAGTTGGTTCCTTGCAACATGGCAACAGAATGTCCACTGTAGGATAATCCTTTTCATCACCTGACAATGCAGGTGGAACTTTGGGATTGATATTTGGTGGCAAAAATAGATCAATGGAGGCTATGGAGCTGCTAAGGAAATATCCATATTCGCACAGTAATACTACCAGCAGCCATGGCGAAGCTAGGACTGCTCTGTATTCTTTCGCATACAGCATGGATTTGAAAGCGAGGTAAGCTATGAAGGAACTAACATGGGCAAATGCCATGAAACTGAGAATGAAATAATGAAACAAAAGCTTAAACCTGATGAAAGACCTCTGCTGCACTTTTTTTGCCAACAACGGAGTTGATTTGTTTCCATTGCAGAGCGAAACTGCATGCTCGAGATCTGTGTATCCCATTGTGCTGCGGCCTTTAGCTCCACGTATGAGAAATTTAAAGGGCAAAGCTCAGAAACTTCTAACGGCCAGGATCGCTGGAGGAAAGTGGCGATGTGGGTCTGTTCTTAGCCGTTGGATTTCCTAGTTTTGCCGCCACCTATTTACTTAAAAATATAGAGGCCAATTTGGCATTGGCATCTGCTAGGCATTTCTCTCGATTTAGAATGTATTCTCTCGCGTTTATCAAGAATAGGCCAAGTTTATCACGTGGCTTTATGAGCAGGTCTATAACGTGGATGAAAAGGGCTATGCTAAATAACTGTGTTTAGCATATTGCTAATGGTGATGGAAATGGAGGGAGGGTACTTAGAAATCGCCCAGCTTCGAAATCCCCAAGAACTCTATCTAGATAGTTTGTCGGTATATGTCATGCTCAATCGGATTTTGTACAGAAGCTAGGGAGTATTTGCCGGATTTTGACAGAAACCCCATAATTTTTTTTCCGGCAAATAAAAACTCAAACCGGAAAATAAGGATTCTAACCGGAAATTAAGGAGACTAACCCCCTGTTTTCGATGCTTGTTGTGAGCATGTTTAATTTTTTGCAGTTAAGCTCTTTGAATTGTAGCCCCAGATTGCAACGATCATTATAGCTACCGGTCAAAACAAAAGGTCAAATTATAATTATCTATCATTTTTTCAAAGCACCGAATCGAATATAAATTGTTTATTCTAGGCCCATGTTCAATGGGTTCTTAATTCAAAAGAGAACAAATATTTATATAAGAACTATGTATGGGGGAAGGGAAGTTGGGGATCATTTTCCGGTTAATCCGGTGGGGTCCCGCGACCGGCGGTAGCCGGGAGCGGGTCACCGGATTAACCGAAAAATGAAACCCACTTCCGTTCCCCTATCAATATAGAAACAGGGGAGCAAATTTGCTCCCCCTTTTTTCTTGCGCATGGCTCCGGCGAAGCATCTAGGGATGGCAGTAGCGGCTATGGCGGATGAAAGGATGGGCGCTTCTCCTTCTTCTGTCTTCTCCCCGATACTTCATCTTGCTCTGAGTTTGTTTTGCAGATGGAGGCACAGCGAACAAATAACTTTGGTAGCAAAAAGATATGGCGAAAGGCAGCAGATATGGGGAATAGAAGCATTTACGAATCAACTAGTGGACGTGAGTTTTGGATCGGGTTTCTATAAAGTTT
>JAANSK020117016.1:0-15782 GCA_011763485.2 Isoetes engelmannii
ACTGTGGTCAGTTGCTTCTCGAAAGGGAAGAATTGATATGAATACGGTAGCTCGGGGGTGTGGTCTCAGTATAGGTGGCGTTGCATGTCTTCTGGAGTGTGGGCCAAGAGGTCTACATCGTCAACGTATACGTATATGAGTTGCCGAACTATGTGATGCATGAGTTGCGCACCCGCCCCTCCATGTTCAGCAAGCCAATCTTTCAACTGATCAATGTAGAGGCCAAAGAGCGTAGGGGAGAGGGGGCAACCCTAGCGCACTCCAATACTACTAATGACAGACTGTCCTGATGATGTCAGACGACCTGAACATACCTCATATAACCTGTATATCGCATTTTGCAAGTCAACAGGGGTCCCTAGCTGCCTCAATCTGTCCCACAACTTGTCCCTAGGCACCGTATCAAAAGCTTTTGCAAAATCCACAAAGCAACAGTACAAGTCTTGGCGACATATATGATACAGATGTTAAAACAAAAACAAATATTGATGCCAATGAAAATTCTTGGGTGCATATTTAAGGTTCCTTTCATTTTAGTTCAAACAAAATCAATTGTTTACAACTCATTCCGTAAAGTTAATAAATCCCTTCTCATCAATTGTGAGTTACTTTTGTAGCAACCATTGAAACAATTATTATATTGGAGGACGACACATAGGCCTACTATTTGATAATTTACAGGTGGAGGGAAACACGTACCCTAGTTTGACACCACACAAAAAGAATGGCTTCAACTTGACTACATAAAAAAGGAATTGGCGACATATTCAACTTGAACTTATATATTGACGACATATTCGCCATGACGTGCCAATTTGACATGTATTAACAAGCAATAGGTATAAATAAAGATAAAGATAAAGATAAATACTTTTAACGTCACGCCAAAAAGAAGGTCCAACACTCCAAAATAAATGAGTTGACAAATGCAAAATAGAAAATGACAAAATCAAGAAGAAGCAATAAGTGAACAAGTGGCAACCAGCAGTGTTGGCCAAACTTGAAGGTAAAAAATATTTTTTAGATGAGATTGTCGATATTTCCAGCTGGGGCATGTTCCCATGAGCTGGACTTTGACTGCAACATAGTGAGGTTGAGGTCGAAGTCCAGAGACGTCTGCTTCCATGCAACGAGAAACTGGAGAAACTGGGGGCTGTGCCTTGAGAAGGGTTGTCATATGTCCCAAGGGGTGTGTTGTCAGAAAATGGTATGACGTAAAAAATGCTCTATCTATCTATCTATCTATCTATCTATCTATCTATCTATCTAAACTGGTGTGCTCAATCTTCATGAGATGTTTGGTACGTTCCTTTCTCGTTCTTCAACAGATGATCCGTTGAAAGGCGAAATGGAGTTGCCTTTAATGGCAACCTGGACCTGAAAAATATAGAGTCCGGTCGGTTCCAACGTGCCCCCATGATGGAATAGGGGAAGCCATTCTTGCTTCCCCATTCGGTATAAGGGAATGCAGCTCTACCCTGCATTCCGGCAGGGGGAAACCATGCCGATCCGCAGAGCGCGGAGGCGTGGTTGACCCTGCCAGAATGCTAAAAAGCTGGAACAAGTCAAACATTCAAAAGTTGGTGTTCGACCCCAAGTGTGCATTTTGTGGCCAAGATGGCAGATGTCTCAATCCGACCGTGCCTGCCACGTGCGCAATCGATTCTGGTGTCGCGCCATAATAAGTCTTCTCTATTCTCACATTTCGGCGCAGTATTAAATAGCCATGCCTTTGAATTTTGAAGCCTCTGATACTACTACAGTGGCAGAAGAAAGGGCATTGCTCCTGCCATTGCCAAGCCTTGAATCTCCAGAAAGGGAAGTTCCTCGCCTTGAATCTCCAGAAATGGAAGAAGAAGCCCTCGACCCAGCTGAGCTTCGTCTTAATGAATTGGGCTACAAGCAGGAGCTTCGCAGGGAGATGGTATAGGCTTTTCACTCCATCTGTCTTCAGTTCACTTTCGTTCAGTCTCTGTTATGAATATGCTTGAATAAACCGTTCCTTTTTCGTTCAGTCCCTGTTATCAATATGCTTGAATAAACCGTTCCTTTTCCTTGGGACATGGCAACTACGAAATTTTCTACTTTCGTACTTTTTCGAAAGCTGCTGGAATTGTCTTAAATCTTTTTGGAAGCTACTTTTGAAATGTTAGCTCATTATAGTTCTTCCTCTCAAAGAAGCTGTATTTGAATACCTGCATCTAATCACCCCGAACACTAATTATTTTATGAAGGCATTTGCATGAATTCATCAAAAGCCTCAATTAATGTTCTTAACAAGAGGTTTGAAAGAAATTTTGGGCATACAATTTTGAGTAAAATCTAACTTGGACTTAACTTTGCTGTACAGACATTATTCAAGACTCTGGCAATATCCTTTTCTACAATGACACTATTTACAGGAATAACACCTCTATATGGTTCGAGCTTTGCATATGCTGGTCCGGCAGGTGTTATTTGGGGATGGATTGTTGTATCCTTTTTTACCTGGTTTGTGGGCCTTGCAATGGCAGAAATATGCTCTTCATTCCCAGTAAGTTATTGCAACCACTTAATTATGAACGTAGTGGCTTTATAATTGATAATTATAAGCATCCACCTTCACCAATAACTGAACATTATGGGCTTTTCACAGACTACTGGGTCACTTTATTTTTGGGCTGCTCATTTGGCTGGCCCTAAATGGGGACCACTAGCATCTTGGAGTTGTGCCTGGCTGGAATGTATTGGTCTGGTTGCTGCTATAGGAACTCAGGTATTTATTCTAGTGCTTAGCTTAAATGTACAATAACTTGATCTTCATTTTGTGTCAATGAGCTTGCATTGCCATAGGATAATGACTGTTTTTTAGCATCCAGAGGGATCACCCATTCAGTCAGCATTTGTGTGGACTGGGCAGGTAGAATCCAAAGAGGAACGGAAGTTTTGCATTCAAATGAACATACATTAATTAGATTACCAAATCTAAACGAAGAGGCTATTATGCACATTAACATCATTAGCACCAGCATCATCTGGAAACTGAAACTGCAGGAGCATTTGGCTCCAAGGGATTGAGTGCAAATAACTTTTTTTCTGCTCTTTGGTCTTTTTCCAAGGCCAAAAACACCTTGCCAGTGATGACCGCTGACGATCATAAGTGTACTGCTTTGATCTTTCAACCCAAAAGTGCAGTCTGTGACACAGGAAGGATGGTGATCTGTTGGCCATACGTCTGGGGCAATCTCAATGAAATTGTCTCGAAGGTGTTGCAGATGCAAAGTGCACTCTCATATGTTGCCAAAATAGGAAGACACCAATTACTGCCCACAATTTTTCCTTTACAGTATTTTCTCATGTGTTATAAAGCTGGTAAAGCATCCACAGTGGTTTATTGGTTTTGGGTTTACATAGAAGGAATATTGTTGAACATTTGTGAATGAGGATATGTTCCTAGAGAAGCAGATTTGCAGTCAGTGGGCATGATGTGGGGTAAATCTATAGGGAATCTTTTGCAAAGAAATATATGGTTATTCTGGAGAAAAGTACAACTACATGATGCGTTTAATGGTTATTTAACATGGCACATAAATAGCTTTGTATTTTAGATCAAATTTGATCATTCTAAATGCTACTGGAACGAGAGCTAAAGTTGGCTGGTCCATGGCAGTGCAACGGGGCAGATAGAGAGGTTTCAGAAAAAAGCATTACTCTTAAAAGAAATTTTTATTCTTGATTGTTGGAATTCATGATAATGGGCACGCTACGGAGGACCTATCAGTAGAACACCTAGAGTGCAAGCAGGAATCCCTGCGTTTGATACTGGTCCATTCTCAATTTCCAACACTGTCAAACCCCACATGAACAAATTTCAGGTCGGCTGGCAAGACATCTCAATACGCCATAAATAAGATGTTTCTTGTTTTTGCTGCTATTCTAGTTAGATTCCTGCTTTTGTCTGTCCCTAGATAATATGTATCTGGTTATTATATAAAAATAATTCTGTTTTTTCTTGTAGCTACTAAGCTTATAGTTATATAACAAATGTTATTCCTCCCCTGACTCAATCTGAGCACATTACAATCTTGTGCTGCTGTAATTCAGATGTCATCCTGACCAATGGCATGATTAGAAATTGCTATCAATTTTCCTTGCTGCTATAATCAACATGTGTCACTGGGAATTTTTTCTTACAACCTTGTCCCTTGTTCAGCTCCCACAATGGAGGCCCTTTGGATTCTTTTGTAGTTAGCTGCAGATTGTCGAGTGACCCTCTTTTCTGTTCTTTTATCCTATGCCCTTTCTAAGTTTTCAGTTTAGGCTTTATTGCCATTGATATTTTGAAGTTTCTTCTTGCAGGCTTATGCTGGTTCTCAAACTATGCAAAATATAATTCTTCTTTGTACAGGAACAGCAAAAGATAACAAAGGTTATTTTGCTCCACGTGGAGTTTTCTTGGCCATGTATATTGGATTTACTTTAATTTGGGCTTTCTTGAATACGTTTGCGTTAAATGTAATCGCCATAATAGACACAGTTTCCCTTTGGTGGCAGGTGGGTACTAGTTTTTATGTACTTGCATGCAAATTTTCTGTGCTGAAAACAAATGTCCTTCACGTCTTTACATTAAGATATGCACAATGTTGAGTTTTCCTTATCTTTATTTTTAGATTAACATGATGCCTCTGGCTTTATCACAGTTAATTGGTGGACTAGTTATAGTGATCATGCTTCCTTTGGTTGCACCAACAACGCAGTCAGCATCTTACGTTTTTACACACTTTGAGAAAAGTCCCTCAATTACGGGAATCCACAGTGCACCATATTGTATCATCCTCTCCTTCTTGGTTAGTCAGTATTCATTATATGGATATGATGCCGCTGCACACTTAACAGAAGAAACAAAAGGGGCAGATCTGAATGGCCCTATAGCTATTTTGGGAAGTATTGGCTTGATTTCAGTATTTGGCTGGTCTTATTTGCTAGCTCTTACATTCAGCATACAGGTAATAAGAATAACTGGAAATAAAGTAGAAGCATAAATGTTGATAAGTTGTAGGTTCTTTTTAACAAGTGAGTTTCACTTTTTCAGGATCCCAAGGCTCTATATGATTCGACCAATGAGACGGCTGGAAAGTTTTTGCCAGCACAAATTCTATATGATGCTTTCTATGGGAGATACCATAATAGTACAGGGGCCATTGTGTTGCTCTTTGTGATCTGGGGATCATTTTTCTTTGGAGGGCTTTCTATCACAACAAGTGCTGCCAGGGTGGTAAGGAGTCTTTTGCTGTTAACCATGGGTTTTTGACCAAACAATTCACACTTGTGTGCTCTGCTGCGTACTGCAAGGTTTATGCTCTCTCCCGCGATGGCGGCATTCCATTTTCAAGAGTTTGGCGAAAGATTCATCCAAAGCACAAAGTACCATCAAATGCTGTGTGGTTATGTGCTGCCTTCTGTATTCTTATGGGTTTGCCAATCCTGAAGGTGGATGTTGTGTTCACTGCTATTGCTTCAGTTTGTACCATTGGTTGGGTTGGTGGCTATGCTGTTCCAATATTTGCTCGTTTGGTAATGAATCCAAAAAGATTTGCGCCAGGCAGGTTTCACCTTGGCAAAGCAAGTCCATATATATGCTTGGTTGCATTCCTATGGATCCTCTACACAGTCTCAGTTTTTCTTCTCCCCACAACTTACCCTATCCAATGGGATACCTTTAACTATGCACCCGTAGCATTGGCCTTCCTGTTGTCTGTTATAATGATTTGGTGGGTTGTGGATGCTCGAAAATGGTTCAAGGGTCCTGTTAGAAATATAGAAAACTTATCAGATGCCTTGAAAAAACCACATGACTAAGTCATCACAGTTGGCTTTTGTTGTTACTGTGTAAAATATTCATTCAGAAATATTACAAATAGTTTTGTTCATTCTTTAGCTCTTGCGAATTTTAGAATTATCCTTTGGTATGAGAGATTAATTAAGTTTTAGAGTATCATCGGGGTCTTCTAATTCGTAATATATAATTTTAAGAGAAATTTTCGACTTTTGCCGTCTTAAGAAATTTATATCTTTCAAGGCAATCAAGGATCATAATTCATGAAGCATGCAGGGAAGGAATTTGAGTCACAATTCTTTGAGGGAAAAATCAGTTTAGTCTCTTGCTTTGCTCTAAATATTAGATGCTTCTGTGTTCTTGGAGACTTGCTTCTAGGTTCCTAGAGAATGTATGCTTTTGTTATACATGATGCTGGACGTCTTGTGAGATAAAAACCATCAAGAATGAGTATACTTCAAAGAGGAATTGAGGGTCAGAGCAAACCCTAACAAGATTGAACAAGAATTGCATGTCCATTGGTTGGCATTAGGATTGTATACAATTACCTGGAGTTATAATTAGTTTGACTGATATTTTTGTAACTCTTTGAACCAAGGTTATGGTCAAAACTAAACAAGGGTGGTTCTGTTCATTTCCTCTTCGATGCAGCTAGAACACCTTATTTCACATATCAGGGTCAAAAGTATAGACATACAAATATCTGGGTATAGATTTTATGATTGTCCTATTTTTAGGGCAGCTGGATCTGCCATGAACGGGGAACAAACGAACCTAGACTTTTGAAACAAGAAACAATGCTGAAGACAAATTCTTTCTCACACAGGCAGCCTGGGAAATGTTGATGAGCAATGTCTCACAGGTGGATATAGCCCTGACAAAAGGCCAACCTGTTCACAACGAAATTAAACAGGTGAAAACTCTACTGGATCGGGTAGCCATCTTATAGACACATGTGGAATCCTTGGAAGCACGAATTGCAAGCTTGAAACAATAGCAACAACATCAAACTGATCTAATCAATATAAAAGATGAGATACAATCAGTTTTAGCTGGGGAAAGAGACTGCCAGAAACGAATTATGAGACTGCATATTGTAGGCCTTCCTGAGCAATAGGATGTAAAGATAAAACATGTAATTCAAGAATTCTGCACAAATTATTTGAAACTAGAAGACAAAGGAAGTATAGAACATGTAGAAAAGTTGAAGATAAAATCCGCCATGTTATTATGCAGGAACAAACATTATGAAACAAGGGCCTCTTTCAAAGGAAAGTCCTGCAGAGTGTGTGAAGATTTGACTTGGCAGCAATTGCAAACCCATCCAAATTCTCTTCATCAAGCACAAGAAGCACGTATTGCAAGAAAATGGACTGTGTACAAGAATGGGTAAGTCATTATTCGTGACAGGGTGAATAGGATTGTCAGGCAGATCTGATCACAAGTCTGCCTCAGTCTCTATTGCATGTTGGAATATTAAAGGCCCAAAAGGCATGTATACTAGTTTTAAATTGTTAGAGATAAACAATTAGATTCCTTCTCGAAACCTGGGAACATCAGTATGACAATCTTCGAATGATTGTCCTTCTAGATGTGCAAGAAAGACGAAGGTGCCACATGCTTACCAATTAGCTCTTCCACAGCAATATCAACTTCTTGATGCATATCCTTCTTTGTCAGCACGGAGGGC
The DNA here is from genome assembly GCA_011763485.2 of Isoetes engelmannii. Taxonomy (NCBI): domain Eukaryota; kingdom Viridiplantae; phylum Streptophyta; class Lycopodiopsida; order Isoetales; family Isoetaceae; genus Isoetes; species Isoetes engelmannii. The sequence goes on from JAANSK020117016.1 coordinate 7,506, forward strand.
AACTTCAATATATTTTCCCTTGTCCCTTGAGTGGTCTTTTGGCAAAGTCTCAGCATTCTCACTCAGTGCAATGTGAATATGATATCTGCTGCCAAAGTACGCCGACTTCATTGAACCTGAGTTTCCATGCTCAACTACCCTGTGTCATTGCACAAAATTCTTCTTCCATTGTAGAAGGTCAACAAAGCTATGTCATAATCCACATGTCATGCTTGCTACATACCTCCTTATTATTGATCATTACTGTGACAACATGACCATCAACAACACACAAGTCAAGTATATTGTAGACAAAGGTAATTCGATCAGATTTTCTAGGAGAAGGTCCTACGGCTAGTAACCTTCTTAATTGAGAATATAGAACAACAATGCTTTCCACAACATGAGAATTTTTTAAAGTTCTTCACTGCTTGGTCAGTTGTCTTCCTCGAACATTTGGAAGCTTTCTTTGCTTGCTTTGCTCGTCTTTTGTGCCATTGTATGGTCTTTTCAAACTAGCAGAATCTAGTTCTTCAAAATGCTTCGTCTTGGCCTCAGATGCCTCATCAACAGCCTTAATTATCGTCCACCACGACCAAATGTATCTCCTAACGCACCAGGTCGTGCAGCTGAGGCATCTGGATTCAAGCTACACACCCCATTGAAGGATTTGTTGGCATATCAAGCACTTTCATCACCGTGGCAGCAATGAACTTGTCCCCTAGAGGTAAACCAGATACTAAATGATTTGGATCTACGAATATTATTGTATCCATGCCATAAGGTTGGTACACAACACTCATGTATTAACTTGCAGGTGTGTTCCAGGGGATGCACTCATATGTATGGGCGGTATGTCATCTGCGTGCATAGGGTAGCAAAAATTACCTCTCGTATATGGATTTTTAAAGTCAGGTTTGAACCCCCTCTGTATGCAACTTACCCCAAATACATACGTAAACACTCCCAAAAAACCCACGTATCGTCCGTATACATACAAAAATTGGTAAAAGAAAAACCCCCACTTTCACTCAGTTGGTTCATACGTCAACAAAGTGTGAACTCCTCTTGGTGCGTTCTATGAAGTCGTTCCTAGTGACGACCTTAGCCAGTGATTTAACTAGTGGACTACCTTCCTTGTCTAGGGCCAATTTATTTTCTTGATTTGCCTTTCAGATGTGCCGAATGCAGAATCTTCAGTTGATGCGTCGGTACAATGTCAGCAGAAGGCCATAGTAACGCACCACGTGCTTGATCTACATTCTCTATTTCGGGCGCCTCATAGTGTAGTCTAAGCTGCACCGTCAACCACCATGTCAATGGAAACTATTGAAGACCCATGTGATATAGAAGCATTGTGATGTCTTGTGAAAGCATGAATCTTGCCCTTGGCTATGACCACACCTCTCGCTAGTAGAAGCTGGGAAGATATATGAAAGCTGCAAGATTATAATAACATACTAAGGTCCGAGCAATCGTGAGTGCAATTTTCCAGAACTAATTAGGCAATTTAATTCAAAATAGGTTTATTTGATGTGTTGGAGCTGTATATTATTAGGCTTCGCTTGAAATACATGACGCTACTGCTGGACCGCATGATTGCAACAGCGATTGCTTCTAGCTGAAGCGGGTCCTCACAAAAGATCCTTAAGTTAAACATGCTATTTAATAACTACCTCACCAGGTGTTAAACCTCACGCACTACAAGGTCATAAGGCCATACCAACGGCCATATCGACCCATGGACGTCGATTATAAGTCCATAATCGTTGTCGGGTTGTCGATGATCGATCGAAAAATCGACTACAGGTGGTCGATCATCGACCACACACAGTCGAAACAGTCGTGAAACAGCGCAGTCGATCATCGACCAAGCTTACACGTGGCGGCCTGCTGCCAGCGCGACGACGGGCGCCTCAAGCCATGCGGCTGCCATGTCATGAGGCATCGATCATCTACGGCGAGCTAACGCGGTGGGTATTGCCACGTTGGCATCTGGCAACGTGGAGGTCACGCGGTCGTCGCGTTGCGCGTGTCGGTAATCGATGTCATCACCACGTGGCCATGACAGCAGGATCTAACGTGTCATTGACATGGCATTGTCGATAATCGACGCGCCACGCATGGGCCACCAAGATGTACGCATGGCAGCCAACATGCACCACCAAGATGTACGTGTGGCGGCCACGTGTATGACACGTAGGCGACGTCGATTATCGACATCTTTAGGCCAAAAAAAAAGTAAAATCTAAAAGATGCAGCATAAAGTAGTAATTTAAAATATAATAAGTGAGAATTCCAAGAATTTTAAATTAATCATAAAAATTTAATTATTTAAAAAATCAATTAATCATTTAAAAAATCCGAAAAAAAAAACATATTTATCAGAAGAAATTACAGAAAATTAAACATAGGTATCAAAAGCATACACGTAATCCAATTATGTTAAAGAATATAAAAAGTAGTGAGAAAATATATTCTCAAAATTATAGTTAAAAATTGATGATATATTGTTTGCATCATTGAACTACAAAATGTGTAAAGTCATTGTGAGACATAACAAATATTATAAAAATAAAAGAATTCCCTTCAAATGTGGCGTCTCTTCTTCATCGTCCTGCCATTGAAACATATGATGAAGCTTAGATTTAAATAGTTGCAAAGAATTATGTAGTGACTAATATATACATCGTGCCTTCACATTCTCTGGCGTATTGGATGGCCGCCACGTTGCCCATTCAAAAAGCCCACTCTTTATCTCCTTTAGTCACATCTGGTGCAAGAGTGACAAACACATGTTGCTAAAATTCTTATAACTGCCAGACCCAGTCTTATTGGCGGAGTAGCTGCCCGTTTCAGGGTCCAACCTTGCGTCCAAAGCTGACTTGGTTTTCTCAACCTCTTTCTTTGCAATAATGGTGCCCTTCAGACACTGCAACGCAACACAAGTCCTTAGTTCCCTTATATTGATCTAGATATACGACTTGCGCCAAGCATTATTACACGTACTTGAAATGCGTCTTTGTTCATCCAATGAGATCGATTCATTTGTTCTATCGGGATTCCTGCAGCCTTGGCATGTCGAAGCAGTTTCTGCGTCTCAGATCCTCTGCATAACATAAATCAAACATGAGTACCGTATTAGTCACAATTAAGAACAAGGGAAGCTAATACCTCGTGGGATTTAACATGTCTGCCACAATGTTGCAATATATTCTTCATTGATATAGTTCCTTTAGCGAACTCGGGATATTGCGTCTTTAGCACATTCATGATTACAATTTTCTCTGGTTCAACGCACTAATCTTGCCAATCACCCTTATGGACACTTGTTATGATGTATTTGTGAGTGTATTCACTGTCCTCCAAAATTCTTCTCCATCGGTAGTGCTCCTTTTTGGCATCAGCATGTCACTACACTCAACAATAGAAATCGACTATAAGGTTAAGAGATATGAATATGTGTTAGTGAACCAAAAAAATATATGATTCAAGATGAACTCACTCCAGTCTGAAGACAAGCTCACGAGGAGGCGGTGCACGAGCCTCTCTAGCTGAAGCTGAAGAGGAAAGTCGTTAGGCACCACGTGAACGTGAACATTTAGGACAATCGACGCTCCTGCGTTGCGGTGCTATTTCCTCGCGCGAAGGCTGTCAAACATATTCGCTAGTGTGGGCATAGCTATGTGCAGAACCAGTAGGGATGGGCATCACAAGCCTGAGCCCGATCATTGTGGATGGGGAGGAATATCTTCTTTTGAATGATATCAAGAACCTTTCTGAGTGCATCGAGCGGGGTTATCGACTTGATGAGTTGCTATTGCTTCTTCCGCAGTAGGAACATACGGAACAACTTATCGACTGGGAAGCTAAAGAGTTTCTAAAGGAAATCAGTGAAGCAGAACCATACAGAGGCCGCAACATACCAAACATTGAAGCTTATAGCAGGATTTGACGCCAGATATCGGACTAGAACCCAATATCCAGCGCGGAGTTCATAGCAATTCAAGAGCGAATTGTTGACGACCATACCATATTATACCATATACACAATATGGTCGTCACAAAGACCATGTGCATGGGCGACACTTGGCACAATCTCGCTCACTGGAGTGGCATGATCTTGGCCGTGGAAGCTGGTATATATAGGAGAGCCTCACTTTTCTCAGGCTATTCCGGTTCAACGCCAGTCCTGAACCCTCTCAGCACCTATCCTGTTCTCCTGAGCGCCTTCGGGCCATTGTACTCCTGTTCTGTGTTCTTGAGCGCCTTCGGGCCATTGTACTCTTGCTTCACTTGTATAATAAAATTCTTGCCAAATCTTGGCGTACACCTTCTGTATTTTGTATGTAGTCTCTGTGTATTTCGGGTAGGTTCCTAACAGTTTGAACCGGAATCCCAATTTCTGGTTTGGGTCTGCTCAGAGCTCGGCAGTGGATCAACTGGGGAAGTTCATACCTACGACTGACCAGACCAAGTAGGTGTTTTCTTTTACATTGTTCTGCTTCCCCAGGATCGCGGTGGCGATCCTGCTAGGCATGTTTGGTTGAAAAATTTTTAGTTGCTTGCTCATTAGGATCGCGGTCGCAATCCTCTTTAGCAGTTTTGGGTAAAAAAAAAATTGCCCTGCTCTGCTCCGCCAGATCGTCAGGTCAATTCTCCTGAGCTTGCCCTGGTAAATTTTTGCTCTGTCCTGCTCACCCAAATCGCTAGGGCGATTCTTCTGAGCAGTTCTTTGATACTGTCAGTCCTTATGGGAGAGGTTTCATCATATGCACAACAGCTATAGCAGCTTGCGCAAATTTATCAGCAATTGCAGCAAGATAACCAGGAGCTTAGGGAACGTCTAAACTCCAATGGGTCAGCCTCTAGCTCGGGGTTGAGACCCTCAGAGCCTAAGATCAGTCTGCCGGAGAAATTTGATGGCACTGGATCCAAACTCCGGGGTTTCTTGAATCAGATTCGGCTTGTTATTCAGCTTCACCCTCACAGGTATCCCACAGGCCAGGAGCAAGTGGGTTTAGTCGGGCCTCTTCTTACGGGGCCGGCTCTAAGTTGGTTTGCTCCCTTGTTGGAGAAGCAAGCGCCAGAGTTACAAGACTTTGCTAGTTTTACGGCTGAACTCAAAGCCTGTTTTGAAGCACAGACCGACAGTGGACAACAGTGACCCGGCTCAGTAACCTCAGGCAAGGATCACGCCCAGCCTCAGTTTAATATGCATCTGAGTTTCAGCAGATTGCAATTGATACTGCTTGGGACGATGTTGCCCTTCGGGACTATTTCCGAAGGGGTTTGCGGGAGGATGTCAAGGACATGTTTTTGAGCATGGAGGATCCGTAGAACTTATGGGAAGCTATCAAATTTGCGGTTCGTTGTGACAACCGCCTTTTCGAGTGCAGGCAAGAACGATGGTCTCAACATGTATCCCCAGCTCCACACACTTCAGTAGTCACAGCAATTTCTGCACCGCCGTCGAGGCCAGAAGGTCCAGTGCCTATGCAAATTGACCGGGCCGTTCGAGGACCCTTGTCGGCAGCCGAGAAGCAGCGTAGAAGGGAGGCCAACCTCTGCCTCTATTGTGGTGGGGCTGGTCATACGATTCGTGGGTGTCCAGTTAAACGCCCAAATCAGTCGAAAAACTTCAGCGGTCGGTCCGAGTAGGAGTCTCTCGTCGACTGACCACCATTCCTCAGGCTCCATCCAGATGTAGTGAGGGGTTTATCCCCTCAGACAAGGTCAGTACAGAGTTTTTCATTCATGTGGTGTTGGAGTCAGAGGCCGGAAAGTTGGAAGCATCAGCGCATCTTGATAGTGGTGTGAATGCTTGCTTTATGGATAGTGCGTTTGCTTTTCAAGCATGCCATCCCTAGAAGCAGAGTTGAGCATCCCAGTATTGTTGGTGTGGTTGATGGATGTGAGATCTCCTCGGGCGCAGTCACTAAATGTACTGCACCCGTTCGACTTTTTTCCGATGGAGCATCTTGTAGCATTTCCTTCAATCTCATTGCTAGCCCGCATGCGCCTGTAGTTTTGGATCTCCCCTGGCTCGAGTTGCACAATCCACAGTTTAACTGGCACTCCAGATCATTTCGTTTTGACAGCTCTTGCCCCAGTTTTGATCCTCCGACAAATCCTGCCTCTGTTTCACCATCCATGTCCCGTAATGTCTCATGGGCTCCTGAACTCACCTTGGCCCACAACCCGAATCCTGCTTCTGCCTCGTGTCATGTTCCAGTTCATGTTTTAGTTCCCGTCTGTGTTCTTGACTCTGCTTCAGTCTCGGTTCCTGCTTTCGATTCCGCCCTCGCTCCTGCATCTGCTCGTACCTCTGTTTCTCTCCCTGTCCCAGTTTCTCTTTCAGTTCCTGCCCTTGATCCTGTTCCAGTTTATATCCCAGTCTCTGCTCTAGTTCCAGATCAAGTTCATGCCTCAGTTCCTTCTCTTGTTCCTGTTCTGAACTCTGCTTCTGCATCTGTTCCAGCTCCCGTTCCTGTTCCTGTTCATGTTTCCGTTCCGGTTCCTGATTCTGTTCTTGTGTCTGTTCCTGCTCATCAGGATCGCGATGGCAATCCTCCCAAGTCTTCTTCACATCCTCGGCTCTGTATCTCAACAATCTCACTGCAGAAGTTTGTCCAATCAGGAAGACAAGATCCCAGTTTGGTGCTTGCAATTCAAGTTCATCCAACGACCAGTTCGGCTCCTGTGACATCTGTTCCAGTTCTTCCCGACAAGTATAAGGATTTCACTGACGTCTTCGACAAGGTCAAAGCCAGCAAGCTTCCAGAGCATCATCCCTATGACTGCCCCATTGATCTTCAGCCAGGGACGACTCCACCATATGACCCCATCTATGGCTTGTCACCAACAGAGTTGGAGACCCTGCGAACTTATATTGAGACCTTGCAACAGGCTTCATCCGGCATTCCCAGTCACCCGCAGGCGTGCCTATCTTCTTTGTTTCCAAGAAGGATGGTTCTTTGCGGTTGGTAGTAGATTACCGCAGACTCAATAAGATCATTGTTCGCAACCCTCTGCCTCTGATTCCAGAATTGCTTGAGCGGCTGCAAGGTGCATGGTATTTCACCAAGATTGATCTTTGCAGTGCCTATAACTTTATCCGGATCAGAGAAGGTGATGAATGGAAGACATCGTTTCGGACTCGATATGCCATTTTGAGTACACCGTCATGCCCTTCGGCCTGACCAATGCTCCAGCAGTTTTTCAGCACACATTGCAAATGATGTTTTCCGAGAGTTCTTGGACCTCTTTGTTATCATCTATTTGGATGATATTCTAATCTACTTGAAGACTCTAGAAGAACATGAAGAACATGTCTGGAAGGTCCTGTAGAAGCTGCGCAAACATGGGCTCTATGCCAAGTTGGAGAAGTTTCAGTTCGAACAAGACCATGCTGAGTTCCTTGGCTACTGCATCACTCCTCATGGCGTTTTCCATGGACCTAGAGAAAGTCAGAACATTGCTCGATTGGGAAACACCTTCTTCAGTCAAAGATGTCCAGTGCTTCCTGAGATTTGCCAATTTCTATCGCCGCTTCATCAAGGATTACTCAGAGATTGTCCTTCCTTTGACACGTCTCACATCCAAGAATGTACCTTTTGAATGGAGTATGGAAGCAGAAACGGCCTTTGTCACCCTAAAGCATGTTTTTACCTCAGCACCAGTTCATGCCCATGCAGGGATAGGTTCAATACGGCATACGTATTATACGCCAAACGTATTTTATGTATGATACGTCAATTTTTTGGAGTATTGAACGTCAAAAATACGTCCAAAACAAAATCCGGCCCGGAAAATTTTCGCGTAAGCGAAGCTTCGAGTTCGCTTACGCAAACACTTTTTCACGTAAGCGAACCTTTAAGTTCACTTACGCGAACTGTTTGCGGCTTCACTTACGCGGACCTCACAGTTCGCTTGCGCGAAGATTTTTCGCGTAAGCGAAGTCGCTTTTTCGCTTACGCGAACCATATTTTTTTTATTTAGGATTTAGGGTTTTTCCGGCGCATTTTGGTTTGTTTTGTGCAGAGGAGTGAGATTAGGAGTGAGAGAGGCTAGTATGGCAGCATCCAGGAGAGACTTATTCAGAGGAGTGCATCAGACAATGCCTAAAGTTGATGCAGAGGCCCTAACACATTGTTTAACAAAGGCCCGGGACAAATCTCTACAGACCGATATGAGAAAGGCCACACTCTTTGCAGATTTCGGTCAGTGCAACGGTGCCGACCTAGGAGAAGAAGAATTGAGGAGCAAGCTTCATGAGCTTATGCTCCATGCAGCTGC
>JAANSK020117127.1:0-15777 GCA_011763485.2 Isoetes engelmannii
GTCCAATGTTTAAAATTTTATTTCCATCAACTTGTGTATTATTGTGTACATGTATGTCGAGTGAATCGCGCCGGGCGTGAACTACTGTTTAAAATCATTGTTATTTTACTTTTTTTGTTGCCGAAGTTATGGTCACAATATGGCTAAAAAACATTAGAATTTTCAATTTTTATCAAAACCAACACAAAATACCGCTTCCAGGAAAAAAATTGCTCGCGGAAAAAAATACTGTTAATGCTTTAATATGGCCTATAATAAGCGTATACGGTGCGATTTTGGACTAGACATAATCCCAATTTTAATTGAATGATGGTTGCCTTTCGTCACTGTGCTTTCAGCTTTCAAACCATAGCATGTTGTTGATTTGTGGTGGATGCAAACTGTGCCAAAGCATGCAAAAAGCTTAAGAGTAAATTAACATGTTGTTTTGTCTTTAAGCCAGACATGTCGAGAATTGTGCAACGTGTTCCTCATATATCATTGGATTTCAAACAATATCTCTGCATATTTGACACTCATATACATTGCATATTTGACACATATACATAGTCTGAAAAAACAAATTAATTGGGTCAAGTTTCCAATGGGTTTGGCAGTATATTTGGTTAGGGTTGCTATTTTGAATAATATTTTGTCGAGAATCATATGGTATGTTGATGCCTGTATTTAGGGCGTACATTAAGGTTTGGTATTCTAAGAAAAGTTGTTTGGGATGAAATCCAAGGATGTGTTTCGTTTTGGTCTCCATTGTTGAGAGAAACTCCAAACACATTAAAGATCTGTCGGCATGTAAAAAGTGTTTGGTTTTTTTTTTTATCATATTATCTCAAAAGGACTTCTGCAGTATCTCTGGGGTTGGGAGTAATATGATGAATGAACTCTGTCTGCATTCTCGTAAATTTGTAGTAGATACGAATATGATGAGCTAGCCATGGCAATGTTTACGATGCAGCAAACAAAACAAAGGTAGAGTCTTAGAATTATCTTGCTAAATTCGTTCCTAATCTAGATACAACTACATTGATTCCCAACCTGAACATGCATGCTTTGCCAGCGAGTCATTTTGCAGGGCAATACAACCTTTCCGTCCATTACCTAGTACATACAAAATTGATTACCCTTGTACATAAAAAATCGACGGAATGAGAGTCTAATAGTGTGCAATTAAATTGAGAGAAAGCAATTCAAGTTTTATCAATTCCCTTAGAGACCAATACATGTTATCCATTATGAGTAAATTTGCTTCTCAATGAAGAGATATTTTCAATCATTTATTCTACAGCTACAAGAATAAATATAGCTACATAATATTGTTTTTTCCTCTCCATCGACAATCTTACTAAATGGAAACACCATTCTTGTGGTGATTTATCCAACCCTGCACCTACAAGCTCCCTAAAATCTAGACCAAAAATTTCAATAAATTACATACCCTTAGGTACTTTCAAAATTTTCCCTCCTATTAAATATCACATTAGCCTTGTTCACCCGTCCATCTCTCCTATCTTATAACATACGCACAAGAGAAATTCCTTCTAAGGGAAACCCCCATGAGGTATCACTTTATTACTGTTGTGTTTGGTACTTAGGTTTCTCTCCTATCTTATAACATACGCACAAGAGAAATTCCTTCTAAGGGAAACCCCCATGAGATATCACTTTATTGCTGTTGTCTTTGGTACTTAGGTTGCATAGGATATATATCATGGACACTACAAAGAAAGCAAGGACTTCAGTTTTATAAAATAAGGGAAACCCCCATGAGGTATCACTTTATTACTGTTGTGTTTGGTACTTAGGTTGCATAGGATATATATCATGGACACTACAAAGAAAGCAAGGACTTCAGTTTTATAAAATACATTTCAATTATACACTGAGAAAAAAAACTTTACCTCAATCTATTCTACCATTATTCATACTGCCCTTTTTTTTTTTTTTTTTTTTTATATTGAAGGACGTATTTCATTGATCATGTAATATCAAGTACAGCTCACACAAGTACATTGGCCAATCTCGAACCCAACATCAAGTACATTGGCCAATCTCGAACCCGTGACCTCAGGTGTGGCGGGTTTAATGTCCTACCACTGAACCATGCACCGAAGTGCCTTTTGATCTGCTCCTTAGTAAAGCTTCCTCTCCTCTTTTTTCCCAGTTCTTTATTTTTCCTATCCTACCATTTCCCCAACCCTGCGTTTCTGCTAGTTCTTGTTTTTTTATCCTAAAAAAAAAATTTATTACACTCTAGGACTAAAAGTTTCCACAAAGGAAACAAAAATCGAGGATTTGGAGGAAAAAAGCTCCCCCATTATTTATCTATTTATCGGGCAATTTTATAAATATCCTAAGATATTATAGGGTATTTTTATAATTTCCGAAAATTTAAATGTCAACATCACTTCACGGCGGACTAAGTTGAGCTTGCAACTTAAGAAAAATCTCTGTTGCATGCCGGTCAAAATACAATTTGTTCTGGACCATTACAACTGTGCCACAATCTTATTGGAGAGCCGCTCAGTACCATAGCCGCGCTCGTACCAGAGCCCGACAGCTTGAGAGACGCCAGAATGATAATAGGTTTCTTAGACTGATAAGGGAGAAAGCGCTAAGAAGATTTGCTCATGTCGGTGATTTTTCTCTCGTCTCTAAATACTGGTATCATTTGATTCATTCTCAAGGAGTTTTGGAGACGAAGATCTACCATAGGTTGCATTTATGTATATCATGAAAGCGAGTGCTCTTCTTACTCATGTTTTTTCTTGGATATTTTTACATCTGATTCAGGCATTGCCATTTATGCCATGACTATGTATCTGCTTGATGCGATGTCATATGATAGCTCGTTATGGTGGGATGCAATGAAATTTGTACATGAAACTTCAGCTTCCAGAAATATAGCATGGTGACATCCTTAACCTTGATTATTAAGGCAGTCTATTAAGTTAGTGGTCTTAGAGTGTGCTACAACTTTTGGCTTGGAGACCCATTTGCAAATGTATGCAGGCATGGCAGCAGTACATGTCTTCACGAATTTGTCCTGTTCACAAATGTTTAACTGCTCAGTACGGCAAACTTCAAAGTCCCAATCAATGCGCTTGAAATTCCATGTAGTTTCTACAGACTTTTAGGTTTGTACTTTTGCAGCAGCAGAGCATTGAAACTGGGGCAGTGTTAAACGGATAAGCTTCTGGTTAACTGGCTGGGGCTTGCAGATCATCCTCAGCTATCTGATCTTTGGGTAGCATGCAGATTTTTCCTGATTACAAACCTTCAGGTTCTTAATTCTTGCTGTAGAACATACATAAATAGTTATTTGTTTTGTAAACCACTGAATTTCTGGTAAATACCCCCTAGGTTAAGAAAAAGTAAAGAAATTATGCCTAGAATTTTACCTTATATTTTGTGTAGTCCAGAAAAAGTACTGGTGTCTCCGATGTTATTTTCTTAGGCCACTGTTTGATGTCTCAAAAACTGAGAATTTATTTATGGAATGCAGGGTTCTTATATGGCCAAGAGAAGCCATAGGTGAATATAGGCATTTTGGGGAATGGTACCAAAGCAATGTTACACATTTTGACATGATCAATGTCCCAATAAAATTGGTTAGTCAGTTCACCAAATTCAGAATTTCCTATTGTTGAAGACCAAATTCAGAATTTGCTATTGTCGAAGAAAGGGGAAACCATACCCAAAGTAAGAGAAGGGAGGTAGCTTATCTTGAGGTACATCAAGAGGAAAAAGGATGATTCCTATCCCATAGTGCCGCTATATCTGAGGTTAGCCATGGTTTTTGTTGTTCATTCCTTCTATTATGGACCACTTGTATTGTTTAGTGTTGAGAATGTGCGTTGTTTATTTGATATTGCAGATCTTTTTCTGATGTTGTTCCTCCCATCAGTGAAAGGTTTACAACGTAAAATGAATTGACATTATCTTCAAATGGGTACCAATCTCGCCTTAAAGATTCTGTGGATCAAAATGCTTTTGCTTTCAGAAAATTTCTCCATAGTCTAGTTTTAAGCAGTGTTGTTTAAGATGCATCTGATGCCACGAATGGTTCCTCCCTTTTTTCTAGAATGATAATTCGATACAAATTATCCCGTTTAGCCTTTTAGGAACTGCCACGAGCATGTCTAGCGGCTGGCTTGTTATCGCATTAATTGGCCTAATGCGAGTGGCTCTAAGGAATTAGGCCCTTTTGGCCTTTTTTCCACGGCAGTCTCATTTTGTGGCTGTCTCATCGGTTCATCTCCTTTTGCTTTTCTTTTAAAGAAAGGGAATTTTTAATTACTCAAATCTTTTTTAAGAAAGGGAATTTTTACTTACTCACTAGAAAAGGATCTCAACAAGGCAAGCTTACCTTTGACATTAGAAGGAAGATTGAAAAAGTGAAATGAAAATAGGTCCTTAATAATAGGAAACTACAATTGTACAAGCATGTCTTTTCTAACTATCTCAAAATAACTATCTCAAAATAAAGTCTTTGAAGAATAGAATAGAAGGACTTTGTAACACTATATAGAACTTCTTGCTTGGTGGAAATAGACTAGTTAATATTGTATGTGATCCTGAAATCAAGGCATAAGTACACCAAATTCTTGACACCAAGTTCTAGAAGGGAAAATGATAGCTAAGAGATGCTAGTCTAGCTGTGAAGACGCACTGGATATGGAAGGAGCCAAAGGAATTGAAAGTCTATCTGTGCAGACGCATTAGTCCCTTAAGCCAAAATTCTATTGAGATGAAAATGATAACTTTCTTGAAGCCATTGAATAGTTTGACTGACATGAAATTGCTAAAAAAGAAAAGCAAAATATCAAAGGGTCATGTCTGACAACCATCCAATAATAATTTGGAAGGAAGGGGGGATATAATTGATATTCCAATAATAATTTGGAAGGAAAGGGCGGATATAATTGAGATGTATAATCTAATGCATAACTTTGATTTGCTAAAAGAGAAAAGCAAAATATCAAAGATTCATGTCTGACAACCATCCAATAATAATTTGGAAGGAAAGGGGGGATATAATTGAGATTCCAATAATAATTTGGAAGGAAAGGGCGGATATAATTGAGATGTATAATGTAATGCATAACTTTGATATATCTGGCGGCTTTGATTTCACTACTTTTGTAATATTTTTTCATAGAGACCTGAGGGCCTAATTGGCTTGATAAATTCATCATATCATATCATGTCAATATAACATTGAATTTTGCTACCATAGAACCTCATTATTTACTTTGGCGGAATACCACTCCACTTAATGGGATTGTTAGTTCCTCTCCAAATAAATCCATAAAGGAAATTTCTAAAGGCAGGCACTTAAGAAGATCAATTTGGACATAGACTGAGGAGAGGAATAAGATTTGAAATCAGTAGAGCCGTAAGAACCAATAGAGCTAAGTAAAATGTTAAAGCCTATGGTTCCAATATATTGGGCTGAATTCTACTGGTATGTTATTATGGATGCACCATGAGGGAAAGATTAATGCTAGGTAAGGTAAGGGCTCGCTGCTAAGGTAAGGGCGCCTTGGGTAAGGTTCTGGCCTTGGGTAAGGGCGCCTAAGGCAAGTATAACTATGTTCTAAATCTGAAAATGTTGTTTTAAAAATCAAACTATTGCTACAGAGTGGCTGAACATCTGTCAGTCAGTCCGCATGAGGCAATTTTTTTTTTTTTTCCTTTTTTATTGTGTTTCCTAGAATCCCTAGCAAAGAGAACTCCAAATCTATTTTTAATTCAAATGTCAACATCACTTCACGGTTGCAACCTGTAACTTGAAGAAAGATGTCTCCTTCGATGCCGGTCAGGATACCCTACAGATTTTTGAAGCAATTTGTTCTGATACCAGTGGGCCATAATGCTATTGAAGAGCCGCTAAGATACCATAGCCGGACTGATAAGCTAAAGGATGGACTGATAAGCTATTATTGTACTGATCATATGGTGTTCGAGGATGGAAGCTCCTGCTGCAACCTTCAGCATGCTGCCGGAGGAGATTGCTGAGAAAGTGCTAAGGAGATTGGATCATGTCAGTGATGTGGCTCGCTTTTCTCTCGTCTCCAAATACTGGTATCACTTCATTCATTCTAAGGAGTTTTGGAGACGAAGATCTACCATAGGTTGCATGTACGTTTATAATCAAAGCGAGTGCTCTTCTTACTCTGTGTTTTGACGATTTCCAATCTATGCTGTCGTGCACTTCTGAAAGGCATGTAAGATCCAGTTGTGGGTACCTTAATACAGGTCTTCTTCCAGGTCAGGATTTTAAGCATTGCATTTGTTGAGAACAGGCTTGGAAAGAGGAGACATGGCACTACCTGGTTACCCCTTATGGTATTATCTGTGCTTATGATATCATGTCTGATTTGATCCATTAGATCCCCTTCACTTTGCTCCTTGGGTAGTCCTCCCCTCTTTGACACAGATTGCAATGTACGTAACTTATCTTTCCATGTTACTTTGTTAGACGACAGCTATGTTCTTATCCTTCTTACTACAACATTCCATCTTCTTGTTTATCAATCTTATATTGGGACTTGGAGTAGAAGTACATCTGGATATCCTGGACCTGTTTACGATTTGAATGAACCCAATCAACCACATCCCATATTATTGAAAACTCAATCTATTTTTGGAAAGGATAGCAAGATATGGAGCTACTCTATTGATGTAGATGTAGAGTCTTGGTCATATAAGTTCTTATTACCTGAAGATCAATACGGGGATTTGAGAATAGATGCTTTAATTCAAATGAGGGGCAAACTGATGTTGGTTGGAATCAATGAGAAGCAGCACTTCCTATCCATATGGCTTTGCAATGAAGAAGGAGAATTATATCTTTTTATCCCACTAGCATTGTTAGATAGATATGCACAACATGGCATTGAGAAAAGCCACTGCTGCTGACGATCTTGTGTGTGTGCAATCTTGCATTGTTGATAGCAATGGGAACACACAGATCTTAGTCTTTGCCTAATGTCGTTCCACCAACGTGTGGCAATATTTGGATAGTAAACTGTGTGATGAAGAGGTCAGTGTGGATTATTTTGTTGTCGAAGCTAGAATTCCAGGTTTAGGTGCAATGGAAAACCATTTCAGATTATCAGTGAAGGGGAGTTGTAGTGAACGAATTTAAGTGCAATGCAAACCCACTTTTTGAACCCAAACTTAAGTGCAATGCAAATATCGGAAGCTTCTGACCTTTGATTTCAAGGAGGCAGCATTGTACCTTGAATAAGGCAGCCTTAGTCTTGCAGTGTGGCCTGGATGTGTATCATGTTTTGCCTTGATATTTTTACAATTGATGCAGGCATTGCCATTTATGCCATGACTATGTATCTGGTTGATGCAATGTCACAGGATAGCTCGTATGATAGGATGCAATGAATTTTGTACATTTAAGTTCAGCTGCCAAGAAGACATCATTGTGATATTCTTAACCTTGATTAAGGCAGTCTATTAGTGATCTTAGAATGTGGTGTCCATTGCTACAAGTTTTGGCTTGGAGACCCATTTGCAAATGTATGCAGGCATGGCAGGAGTACGTGTCTTCAGGTATCTGTCTGTTGTGCCATGGCAGTGTCATCGTATGAAGAATAAAAATATTTTGGTGAATCAGTACGTGGCAAACTTTAAAGTCCCAACTCTCAGCTCGTTTGGTCTCTGTTTTCACGGTGAAATGAACCTAGTGAACGATGCGGCCAATCAATGCGTTTGAAGTTCCATATAGTTTTTACGGACTTTTAGGTTTGGACATTTGCTGCAGCAGAGCATTGAAACTGTGGCAGTGTCAAACAAATAAGCTTCTGGTTAACTGGCTGGGGCTTACAGATCATCCTCGGCTATCTGATCTTTGGGTAGCATGCAGACTTTTCGTGATTAGCAAATCTTCAGGCGAGATCTTTCTAACCTAACTGGTAAGATTAGTTAAACAGGTCATAGCAGAACAGCGCCCTCTTAATTCTTGCTGTAAAACATACATAAATAGTATTTGTTCGTAAACCACTGGTAAAGGTAAATTTCTGGTAATGACCCCATAGGTTAAGAAAAAGTAAAGAAATTATGCCTAGAATTTTACCATCTGTTTTGGGTAATCTAGAAAATGTACTGGTGTCTCCTCACGGGACAGGTGTCTTAGGCCACTGTTTCATGTCTCAAAAACTGAGAATTTATTTATGGAATGCAGGGTTCTTATAAGGTCCTTGCTATGAGATGAAGGATAAAAATACGCTCATGCCATGAGAAGCCATAGGTGAATATATGCATTTTGAGGAATGGTACCAAAGCAATATTACACTTTCGACATGATCAATGTCCCAATGAAATTGGTTAGTCAGTTCACCAAATTCAGAATTTCTTATTGTTGAAGAAAGGGAAAAGCATACCCAAAGTGCCGCTATATCTGAGGTTAGCCATAGTTTTTGTTGTTCATTCCTTCTATTATGGACCACTTGTATTGTTTAGGGTTGAGAATGTGCGTTGTTTATTTGATATTGCAGATCTTTCTCTGATGTTCCTCCCATCAGTGAAAGATTTACAACGTAAAATAATTGGCATTATCTTCAAATGTCTTACCAATCTCTTTCCTTAAGATTCTGTGGATCAAAATGCTTTTGCTTTCAGAAGATTTCTCCATAATCTAGTTTTAAGTAGTGTTGTTTAAGATGCATCTGATGGCACGAATGGTTCCTCTAATCTGATGATAAGATGATACAAATTATCCCTTTTAGGAACTGCCACAAGAATGAAGAAATACTTAGAAAGAGATAAAATGGAAAAAGAACAACAAAAACCATGGCAGTATGCGAATAGCTTGTACTTGCATTTTGCAGGACCGTTCGTAAAAAAGAAAAGGCCGCCCAATTCTAAGTACGGTATGTTTTCCACGGCAGTCTCATTTGTGACTGTCTCATTTTTTTTGTTTTATTTTTTAGGAAAGGGAAATTTTAATTAATAAAAAAAGGATTACAATGGTTGTCAAGACAAGCATACCTTTGACAATATATTAAGAATAGAATAGAATAGAAGAGAATGAAAAACAGGTCCATAACAATAGGACACTGCAATTGTACAAGCATGCCTTTTCTAACTGTCTCAAAATAAAGTCTTCAAAGGGACTTTATAACACTGTATATTACTATCCTTGCTTGGTGGATATACAATTGTTAATATTGTATGTGATCCTAAAATTAAAGGCATATGTACGCCACCACCGGATCGCCGACGCCAAGTTCCAGCATAATGGGAAGTGATACCTAAGAGATGTCAGCCCAGCTATGAAGATATGGAAGAAGCCCATGGAAATGAAAGTCTATCTCTGCAAATGCCTTGGTCCCTTCATCCAAAAATCTACAAATGAAAGCTTATCTGTGCAAATGCATTAGTCCCTTCATCCAAAAATCTATGGTGACGAAAATGATAAACTGTTCCTAAGCCATTGAATTGTTTGGTTGTCATGAAGCTGATAAAAGAGAAAAGATGAGAAAAGCAAAATACCTAAGATCCATGCCTGATAACCATCCAACAATGTAACTTTGAATTTTGCTACTATAGGATCTAGGTTATGAGGTGGATTGTGCTATTTTAGAATGACCAATTGCACCCATGCTTCATTATTCGACATGTCATCAAACTCAGGGTGAATATTAAGCAAGCCTTTCAAGAGAAAAATAAATCTAAAATTGGCAAAATCATTGGATGATAGTTGAACATATTTGCACTTGAAAAAGTTTGAATGGATTTGTATGCGTTCGAGATGATATAGATATAAGATGCACGTTGTAACTAGTTTGTAGAATCCTTAATTGACAATTATTGAGTCATCGGAGTTAGAATTATCTAATACTGTGATCATAGACTATCTCATCATTACAGGAAGAGATCCCAAGAACTTATATTTCATCCTAATCTCTCCATCTTCCCAGTAACCGAAGGTCAGATAAAATGTATCTTGTGGTGCTCCTCAACAAGGTAACAATAGTCATTCTTATCAAAGATAGTAAACCAGAAATTGGAGAAAGAACCAATATCTTCTTGCATCCTATTAGTAATACTATCCAAAGCCCCCTTAACCACATTATTTACAGAGATAGGTAGACTGAACAATCTTGGTACTTCTGGTGTTGATTGTAGGATCAAATGTATCCCATAGGATAGAACTCTTCTCCAAGTCCAAATAAACTTATGAGGCAATGCTAAACATATTGATGCATTCCAAGACATTACTATTAGCCTTTAGGCATAATCAATGAGCCATCTGCATATGCATAATGTATGATGTGCAAGTGATTATTTGAGTTAGACATGCAGAGCCCAATGATTTGCTGTGAGGTTTGCAAACAAAAGACAAGTCTAGCTAAGCTTTTCTAGGACATAATTGTCTAGGATGAACTCATTTGCAACACATAATTGTCTAGGATGAAACTCAAGGAGAATTTTTAGTACCATAGAAGTTTTTCCAAGTGCAATGAATTGGCCATTCTTTATGTAATTTATCCATGGAAATGGAGTATGAAATGGCCATTTTTGCTATTCTTTTCCAGCATACGTCTAACCCCAATGGTGATTCTTTCTTCAAATTTTAGCATTTGAAGTGTCTAAACCTTGACAAGCAACAAATTTAGATAGTAGCACGCCAATAATTTATTTCTCATACCTCAAGTTATATACCCACATAAATGTAACAACTAAAGCTCTGACCAAACAAGGTGAATGCAATCAGATCATTTTGCTCGAAAGTGAAAAAACTACTATTTTATCTTATTTTTATAAGATGAATCTCTATATTTTAATAAGCAAGTATAGGCTCTCATAAAAACCCTCAAGGATATGGTAGAATTGCTAATCTCTAGGGGAATGTCCTATGCTTGAATGGCCATTTCCTTTGCTAATCTCTAGGGGAATGTCCTATGCTTAAATGGCCATTCCCTTGGCCAATCTCTTTCATCCATGAAACATAAGTGGCCAATATGTTGGTATGTCCCAAATCAATAGATAATGAATTGGCCATTCCAATCCTTTAGCTACTTGTAAACCGCTACAAAATGGAGAATTTGCACCTACTACATAGCAAATTCATCCTACTCAGGCCGGCCAGAGGATTTTGCCAAAATAGATAATTTGGGGCCAAATGGCCCAACCGGACCTTATGGGTTAAAAAATAGACCGACACCTAGATAGAGATAGTCTTTTAAAGATGAGCTTTAATTCTCGCAGCAATAATCTTTGCCACAATCTTTTTCTCTTTTCCTCAATTTTGGTTAACCTATCTACCACTTCTTGATTAGCTTGCACTATCTTTGCTTGTTGAAATCTTCTTCTCTCAATCATTCTTGTGCTTCCAATACTATGTCCAGAGGTCCATCTATATCTAGAAGGTTGATCTTCAACATGAGCATCCAGATTCTTGGTAATTTGCATCGGACAATCCTCAGGCTGTAGAGCTAGTCTACATTTAATTCCTCCAGGAAGTCTTTTACCACATCTTCCACACTTTGGCGGAATTCCACTCCATCTTAATGGGATTGTTAGTTCCTTTCCAAATAAATCCATAAAGGAAATTTCTAAAGGCATGTGCTTATTTAACCAATAGAGTTAAATAAAACGTAAAAGCATTCAATGGTTCCAATATATATTGGGCTGAATTTTGATGATATTATGGATGCAACATAAGGTAGCAATTTGTGAGCAGGCAAAAGAAAATAAGGAAAGTTCTTGGAAGGCAAGAAGCTGCATTGGAAAATGGGTTGGGGATGTGGTCCTTTATGTTATGCTATTTTATTTTGTGCCGTCTAGAATGAACTAGAATGTATAACTCTGCTCTAAATCTGAGAATGTTGTTTTAAAAAATCAAAGTAATGCTACAGACAGAGTGGCTAATCATGCTTTCTTGTCTGTAAGAGCCATGCCTTTTGTTTGTCTGTAAGTCAGTCCGCATAAGGCATTTTTTTTATTTTTATTTTGTGTTTTCTAGGATCCTTAGCATAGCAAAAGAGAACTCCAAATCTGTTTTTAAATTCAAATGTCAACATCACTTCACGGCTGCAACCTGTGACTTGCTCCTTGGATGCTGGTCACAGGATACGCTAGAGATTTTTCAAGCAATTTGTTCTGGAAGATTACAAGTGTGCCACAATGCTATTGGAGAACCGCTAAGGTACTGGCCGGACAGCTTGAGAGAAGCCAGAATAATAAAAAGCTTTCTGGACTGATTAGCTCGATGGTGTTCAAGTATGGAAGCTCCTGCTGCAACCTTCAGCATGCTGCCGGAGGAGGTTGCTGAGAAAGTGCTAAGGAGATTGGATCATGTCAGTGATGTGGCGCGCTTTTCTCTCGTCTCCAAATACTGGTATCGTTTCATTCATTCTAAGGAGTTTTGGAGACGAAAAACTACCATAGGTTGCATGTACGTTTATAATCAAAGCGAATGCTCTTCTTACTCTGTGTTTGACGATTTCCAATCTGTACTGTCGTGCACTTCTGAAAGGCATGTAAGATCCACCTGTGGATACCTTAATACAGGTCTTCTTCCAGGTCACGATTTTAAGCATTGCATTTGTGCAGAACAGGCTTGGAAAGAGGAGACGTGGCCTGGGGATCATCTCATTCGCTACCTGGATACCTCTTATGGTATTATCTGTGCTTATGATATCATGTCTGATAGATTATACTTGTTTGATCCATGTAGATCCCCTTCACTTTGCTCCTTGGGTAGTCCTCCCCTCTCTGACACAGATTGCAATGTGCGTAACTTATCTTTCCATGTTACTTTGTTAGACGACAGCTATGTTGTTATCCTTCTCACTACAACACTTCATCTTCTTGTTTATCAATCTCATATTGGGACTTGGAGTAGAAGTACATCTGGATATCCTGGACCTGTTTATGATTTGAATGAACCCAATCAACCACATCCCATTATTGGAAACTCAATTTATTTTTTAGGAAAGGACGGCAAGATACGGACCTACTCCATTGATGTAGATTCTTGGTCATATAAGAAGTTCTTACTACCTGAAGATCAATTTAGGGATTTGAAAATAGATGTTTTGATTCAAATGAGGGGCAAACTGATGCTCGTTGGAATCAATGAAAAGCAGCACTTACTATCCATGTGGCTCTGCAATGAAGAAGGAGAATTATATCTTTTTATGCCGCTAGCATCGTTAGATATATACGACGACATGACATTGAGAAAAGCCACTGCTGCTGATGATCTTGTGTGTGTGCAATCTTGCATTGTTGATCCCAAGGGGAAGACCCAGATCTTAGTCTTTGTTTACTGTCATTCTACCAACATGTGGCAATATTTGGATAGCAAACCGTGTGATGAAGAGGTCAGTGTGGATTATTTTGTTGTCGAAGCTAGAGTTCCAGGTTTAGGTGCAATGCGAAACCATTTTCAGATTATCGGTGAAGGGGAGTTGTAGTAGAACAGATTTAAGTGCAATGGAAAACCACTTTTTGAACTACAAACTTAGGTGCAATACAAATGTATGGGAAGCTTCTGGCCTTCGATTTCAAGAGGCAGCATTGTACTTTGAATAAGGCAGCCTAGTCTTGCAATGCGGCCTGGAGTGTCTATCATGTTTTGCCTTGGATGTTCTTACATCTGATGCAGGCATTGCCATTTATGCAATGGCTAAGCATTTGGTTGATGCAATATCAGATAATAGCTCGTGTGGTGGGATGCAATGAAGTTTGTACGTGAAAGTTTCAGCTTCCAAGAAGACAGCGTGGTGACAACCTTGACTAAGGCAGTCTATTAGTGATCTTAGAGCGTGGTGTCTATTGCTACAACAGACCCATTTGCAAACGTATGTAGACATGGCAGGAGTGCTACATGTCTTCACATATTTGTCAGTCGTGCCATGGCAGTGTCATCATATAAAGACTGAAGATATTTTGGTGAATCTCAAGAATGTTTAACTACTCAGTAAGTGGCAAACTTCAAAGTCTCAACTCTTAGCTCTTTTGGTCTCGTTTTTCTTTTGGTCTCTGTTTTCAAGATGAGATGAATCTAGTGAACGACGCGGCCAATCAATGTGCTTGAAATTTCATTAAGTTTCTACAGACTTTTAGGTTTGGACATTTGCTGCAGCAGAGCATTGACATTGGGGAAGTGTGTTAAACTAATAAGCTTCTGGTTAACTGGCTGGGGCTTACAGATCATCCTCAGCTATTTGATCTTTGGGTAGCATGCAGATTTTTCCTGATTAGCAAACCTTCAGGTGAGATATAGTATGCAACCATTTTTTCATGGCTATATGATGTTTCTCCAGTTGATTATGTGCACAGATCTTTTGCAAAGGTTTTAACATCTTGTTACTAGAAGCTTTGCCTCGTATGCTACTCTCCTTGAAGAAGCATAAGCTTCTAAAAAATCTTTCTAACCTAACTGGTAGGACTAGGTAAACAGCAGACCTGCTTGCCACTGGTCATAGCAGAACAGCTAGGTCTGCAGGTTGTTGCCCTTTTAATTCTTGTTGTAAAACATACATAAATAGTTATTTATTTCTTAAAAAACTTAAAAGAGCTTATGCCTAGAATTTTACCTTATATTTTGGGTAATCCAGAAAAAATCAACGGTGTCTCCTCACGAACAGGGTTTATTTTCCTAGGCCACTGTTTCATGTCTCAAAACTGGGAATTTATTTATGGAATGCTTATGTGGCCCTTGCTATTAGATGAAGGATAAAAATATGCTCAGCCAAGAGAAGCCATAGGTGAATGAAGGCATCTTGAGGAAAGGTACCAAAGCTGTGTTACATTTTTGACATGATCTTTGACCCAATCAAATTGGTTAATCAATTCATTGAATTCAAAATTTCCTTTTGTTGAAGAAAAGGGAAAGCATACCCAACGTAAAAGAAGGAAGATATCTATATCTGTGGTAAGCCATGGTTTTTGTTGTTTGTTTATGGACTACTTTTATTGTTTAGGGTTGAGCCTCCTGTGCGTTGTTTATTTGATGTTGCAGATCTTTCTCTGATGTTGTTCCTCCTATCAGAGAAAGATTTACAACGTAAAATGGATTGGCATTATCTTCAACTGGGTTACCAATCTCTTGCCTTAAAGATCTCTGGATCAAAATGCTTTTGCTTTCAGAATATTTCTTCATAATATAGTTTTAAGCAGTGTAGTTCAAGATGCATGTGACGCCACGAATGGGCCCTCCCTTTACTAATCTGATGATAAGACGTCACAAATTATTCCATTTGCTAAAAACAGGTTAGGCGCAATTCTGCTGCGTCTGCCACTCACACTCTGACACGTGGCAGACATTCTTTTAAGGAATGTTGCACGGACGGATGAAGGCAATTTTACACGACGTTCTGCCTGATTCTTCCTGTTTTTACCCTGATTCTTCCTATTTTTACTTGCAAAATCGCGCCTAACCTATTTTTACGTTTCAATAATCACCTTCTAGTTGCAATTCCGCTGTATCAGATGCCTCCGCGCTAACGCGCGTCGGCACATCTTCTACAGCGGAATTGCAACTAAAAGGTGATTCTTGTATACAAAACTGCCACAAGAGTAAAGAAGTACTTAGAAAGAGATAAAATAGAAAAGAACAACAAAAACCAAGGCTTACCTCATGTCTCTATGGACCATTCGTAAACAAGTTGTACTATGGACCGTTCGTAAAAAAGTTGTTGTTGCAACAAAGGGTTGCCATGCTCTAATGTATCGTAATGCATGGTTGGGTGCAATTACTCCATAATTACATATAAATTATAACATGGAATATTTTTTTAGGTATAATGT
>JAANSK020117238.1:1686-15776 GCA_011763485.2 Isoetes engelmannii
ATGTTTTCTAATTCAACCATTGAATTAAATTCTTCCCCCCCCCCCCCCGACCCCCTAGTTGTTTTTGTTGATACCCGTACAGGGCATCCAACGGGAGACAAGGAGCTCCAAATACATATGCAGTACATGTATACAATGTGCTTAACAACCTTCGCAATAATTTCGTATTCCAAACTGACAGTTAACTAAAACTTGCTAAAAACTGAGTCGAGCCGAATGATAGTCAAGATTGCCCAAAATTGACATCCAACAATCCGAGACTTCCGATGGACGCCCTGTACGAATATCATCAAAAACAATTAGGGGGTCTGGGGAGAATTTAATTCAATGGTTGAATTAGAAAACATTTGAGATGTTGTTTTCAGTGGTTTAATGTGTAATATTAATGTATTATATTATATATTAATACAATTATTTATTTGAATGTGTAGCCACCAACCTGCTTATGGGATCCCGATATTTTAGTGGTTAGATAGTGAAAGGCCCGTGTTGTTGCTTGTACCTCAAGTGGGAAACATCCACTCCAACAACATGATACTATAAGGAGTGCTTTCTTTGATGCCTAATACCCATCGCAATAGTGTTGCCTGTAGAGCTTCAAAAAGTTTTCATTTAGTCAGTGAAATAGTACCTCCCCATAATTCACACCCATACAATGCTACATACACAACTAGTAAGTGATAAAGGAGCTCAATCAAAGGCCACTTCAAATATAGAGCTGCTGACATTTATTGATCACGGCATTAGTGCTTTGGATCGTAGATCCTCACCATACAGCCATGATCGAGGGCGTTTATTTCCACCCCCAAGTACTTGTAAGATTCCACATGTTCTATCACATGTTCAGTGTACTGAAAATTAACGTTGATGGGTGCACCAAACACCATTATCACATGTTCAGTATACTGAAAATTATTGATGGGTGCACCAAACACCATTATCTTTGTATTTGTCATATTAACAGATAGCCCAAACAATTCACAAAATCTCTGTAAAATGTCAAAGTTGTTTTTGAAGTTCTTTTTGATATAAAGAGGATAACAAAAGGTCATTGAGCCTTTGCATGTTCCATAAGAGCCCTTAACGTGATCAGATGATGTTGTGGAGTGTCGGAGGCGGAATCTAGCTTGCCCTTTCGCTCACAGCTCATTGTGTTCAACAAAGACAATAATGTTTTCCTCCAAAAGATGACCATATAGTTTAGCAAAAATATGACTAACCATGATAGCTATATAATTTCTTGGTTGCGTCGCATCTCTAGATTTATGTATAGGGTGTATCTCACTTGTACTCCATGATGTTGGAAATCCCTATTTTAGTAAGCTGATTGAATAGAACTGTAATGGTCTCAGCTAACTTTGGCCCACTTGCATAAAATATTATAGCATAAAATGGTCAGTATCTAGAGCTTTCTTTCTAGCAAGACTTTTAATACATGAAAGACTATGGATGTACCAATTGTAATTGGAACCTTTATCGGACCTGCATTGGTATGATAAAGCAAGTTAGCAAATTGACAATGCTATTCTCTGGAATGAGATGTTGCCCTGGTGGAATAAGACGACGCCATAATTCCTTTGGCTCATATTGTGCTTCCATCATTAACTTTTCCTGTAATGTACGTTGATATGCATGTTTCTTCCTCCTTAACATGCATTAAGCTTTCATCAGGTCATAAAATTGAGACTTACCTTCTGCAGTTCTCACTTTCCGATAACTTTCTTTGCACTCCTTATCATACCAGGCATTCCCCGGAAAAGATGCTTTTGATTTCATAGTACGATGTCCAAAGAGTTTTTCACAAGTAGAAGCTAGTACATTACTCAATACTTTTGCTCTATCTGCACATGAGCCTCAATTGAGATATTTTCCAACCGTGTCAATTCCAAGTCATTTGTTTTGTTATCCAAGGCATTGTGTCGTTAGAAACAATCATATCTGTCGCAGAGGAAAAGCGACATCCTGGATCATTAACTTCATTATCCTAAGAGCAACGATTCCATAACTCATAATGATATTCTTTAAAAAATTATCACCACTAACCACAATACCACATGCTTATAGACTACATGTCCTCCCACTGAAGTCACCCATAAGCACAGCATCATACCCTTTTGTCTTCCAATCCTGTATTTTCGTACCTAAACCTATAAATGGATCTATATCTAATTCTGTGAAGACACTTGGCAGGTAATAGAAAGCAACTACAATCAAATCTTTCTTTGAGGCAAAGGGTCACCAGTTATTTTGAGTGCTCATACCTTATTACGACATACAATCCTCTTGAATTAAAGCAGCTACTCCTCCATGTCCTCTTCCTCGTGGTCTTTTCTCATTCCATATTGAAAATAATATGTAACAGTATATATATATTTTTCTTTTATTGAAGGACGTCAATCTATTCATCATCACATCATGAATACATTCTACTTCAATTTATTCTACATATCACATGGAAGCCAATGCACTACCTAGGTGCGGTCATTCCAATTCTATGCTAGGAGCTGTTTTGCATATGATTATCTATTTTATGTGGCAGGTTTAAGGTGCACAAGACCGGTTGATCGTACTTGAACCCATGACCTAGGGGCATGTATCCGTATATCTTGTTTTATGATCCCATGTTTCGGCTATGAAGATGATATCTAAACCCTCTAGAGTGGACAAACCTGATCCTCGATTCCATAGGTACTTCTGCACATTTCAGAATACCATTTTCAAATGTTAGGGCAGGGAGATCTTGCCCTTAATTTCCTATGTAGGCAGATCTAATTTCTTCTCCTACCTCTTTTCTTGTTTCTTTTTTTTCGAATGATGACATTGCCCTCGCAATATACTGCCCAAAGACCTACAGTGTTTTTGCCCACGCTGAAGGAATTCTATTTTAGCATTTTCATCATGGCATTTGACCAAGATGTGACGATGTGACAATGGCGGCCCTCTATTTTCCTTCCTGTTCTCCAAGCTCTTCAGTGGAAGCTAACAAAGTGTCTATGACAAACGTTTTTGCAACCTGAAGCAGTTTCTCTTCTTTTTTTTTCTTTTTTTTCTTTTTTTTTTTTAAACAGAACATCGATGATCCTATCCTTGTTGCTCTTCTTGCTCTATTTTCAATGAAAATAGGTCGAAAAAATCCCACTACGAATCATGCACGCGCATTGTATGGCACCCAAAAGTGAAACTCCCCTTGTACGAGACGTTAAAAAACGATAGGAAAAAATTGTGAAATACCCTTATTTTGCTAAAACTGTCCAAACGCCCCTCATTTTGAGGGTATTTTTATGAAAATGATCACAACTTTTTGAGATGATCCAAACGAGAATGTGTTCTTCAAATGCATTGTAGAGGAGGATGGGAACTTTCCATCAAACCTAAGATCACTGTAATCGGAGTCTCAAATCATAAGTTATGTGATTTTTAACACACACAAAATTTGTAAGAATTTAGGAGGGATTTAGAAGATCATTAACTTAAAATTTCGAACTCCGGTTCCAGTGATCTTAACTTTGATGGAAAGATCTCATCTTCCTTCACAATGCATTTGAAGAACAAATTTGTTTGGATCATCGCAAAAAAGTTGTGGTCATTTCCAGAAAAATACCCCTAAAACGAGGGGCGTTTGGACAGTTTTAGTAAAACATAAGGGTGTTTCACAGTTTTTCCCAAAATGATAATCACATGATCATCGTTTAATTATGCTAATGATTATGCGCAAATGAATATGCTAATGGAAGCATAAACTGGAAAGTGGATAATCAGTTTGTGCAGATTTTATGAAGGGAAATATTCATTTATTAATATTGAAAACGGCAACATATGCGTCCCTTCCACAATTAATGGGCAGCAAGAATGGCTGACCCCTTGCCTTCCACAACGTCGGGCAAAAAAAACCTCTAACAGCAGGTCATCGTGCAAGAATGCTCTCTGTGTTTTCATTCTCAAACGAGAATGCTTACCCATTTTGCTTGACGTTTATGCAATGATTTCTTCAAAAAAAAAAAATGTTGCATAGTGCCATTCTAGTTGACATGCTCCAGTTTTACTTCAGTTTTGAAATTTTAATGGCAAGTTTGCACATTACCTTATGCCTTGCAAATTTAAGGCTCGCTGGACATGGGATGTTGACTCCGAATATTCAAAATGCCATTTGAATGCTGGATTGCCTACTTATATTTTTGTTGCCATGAGGATTTTACAGGGGAGTTGTATTAATACAGAAGCAGAGCCGATTACAACATTATCAGGTATGGCATGTCTATTAGACATGAGGATGGCCAGCATATAGATTTTAAATAAAAAACCAGACCACCAATAGACATCTCATCTATTAGACTTGACTCTGTTCGGATGGATTTCTTGATTTACAGCACCTAAGATGGGTTCCATCAAATACCATTAAAAACCCACCTGGTAAGCTTATATTGCCCTTGTATTGTATGACCCACATTGACTGCATTTATGATACAGCCAATGGAATTGCGCTATCCCCTTGTGCTCACAATCATTGCAAAGAATATCCTGGAAACCATATAGATCAGCATCATGTAGAAGAGAAAACGCACATTAGAACTATTTGAGAAACATTATAAGTATAGACCTGATAACGACTCTGATATTCCTCCGGGAGTTGTTCAGTGGACAATAAAGCATCCAGCATCCCAAAGTATACCTGATGATACATCACACAAGGTAAATAGGATTAAGAAAACAACTAAATTCTTGCTAGAGACATGCCTACAAAGAATCTTCAAAACCAACCACAAGTACCAAGATGCTTATATGCTAGATGAAATAATAACAAGCAAATCTAATACTCACTGTCATATCTCCAAGAGATTTGCTGCAAATTGGACAAATATAATGACTGCACGTATAATCCTGTTAGACAAAAAAATGCAAATATATCAATTAAGAATATCAAATACATGTTCCTTGATAATCATACTTAGAAATGTGTCATGATGAGTACCTGAAAGCATGCCGTGTGCATGTAATGACCACATGGAAGCGCCCTGACAGATGCTTGTGATGTGAAGAGGAAGTCATGGCAAATCGGGCAGTTGGACTCCAAAATCTTCTCACGGCATTTGTGCACCCGGAGTTTAATATACATGCATGCATTGCAGGTCATACAATGAAAATAATCTTTGCCAAGTCCCTTGCCTACTCGACATAGGTTGCAGAAGGGACAGTGATACATATCCCTGCAGATGCCATAGTTGCAAATTTCCTCATAATTACTTACATCATTTATAATTGCATCGTTTCAAGTTGACATGGAATTATACCTCTTGTCATCATCAAAAAATTTGCAAACACTACAAAAGTATCTTGCCATTATCAACCCACCGCATTCAGGACTCACACAAGCATTTGCAACTGGTTGGATTTTCAAGCACTTCATACACATCATTTCTTTTGTAGCATGCCTGAAAAAAGAGTAGCAAAGTCTTAAAATATAAGTCAAGACCAAGCACATAC
Organism: Isoetes engelmannii; assembly: GCA_011763485.2. Lineage (NCBI taxonomy): Eukaryota > Viridiplantae > Streptophyta > Lycopodiopsida > Isoetales > Isoetaceae > Isoetes > Isoetes engelmannii. The sequence continues at coordinate 7,168 of JAANSK020117238.1, forward strand.
CTGCAACTGCTCAAATTCTGGTTACCTATCCATGGTGTGGTCACTAGCTTTATCATGGCAGAACCGACAAGTAAAAAGTGCTCCACAGCAAGCAGCACGGAGTTTGCAGTTTCTTTTATAGTGTTCGCAGCCAAAGATGCCTGCTTTCTCATCAGAGTATGATGGCATACGTCCAGGGATATCATCAATGGAACTTCGTCCATCTGATTGAGAGCTAGATAATTGCTGCTGAGATACGATCCATCGACTGCCAATATAAGAAAGGCATGGTGAAAAATATTGAAACAAGACCTAAACTCACGATTGCATATTCATATACAACCACATAAGGTAATTAAAAAGGTGCACAGACCAATACTTCATATCAGTCATATTCTTAACTCAGAAAATGCGTAAATGCGTGCCAGAAAACAATTTTCGAAGCATGCTTACCTGGACATAAGATTTTGAATAAGATATGACTTCCTCCGGAGATCAAGTGACTTATCACTAGAAACCCTTCTGATCGCAGCCTCCAACTCATTCTGGTTCATTTTGAAGATGTCTTGCCAACCAGCCTTGAAATTTGCTTTCTCTTTTCTGGTTGCTTCCATCTCATCCTTTCCATTAGGATGACCATTCTTGAAAGAATCCACGATTTCCCCACTGCATTCAGCATTTGACCTCCTTTCACCACCATAATGCTCGTGATCTGTACTCCCCTCTTCTCTGCCACTGCCGCACGGCATTCCACTGTTTCTAAAGCTTGCCTCTGTCTCGTTACCACCATTTGATAAATACTCCGCAACCAGTTGCAAGGATTCGCTTGTACCGGATGGAGGCTCCTCCACCACAGAAGCAGGTGAGTCTTGTTTTATAGATGAATTATCATCCCACCATGCACTCAGCCACTTGTCAAACATTGTGTTACGGGTTGCTTGCCGCCAACTTTCCATCATAATAGTCTGTTCTTCTTCTGTAAGTGCAGTATTCACCCATGGAATCATTGACTGTAAGATTTCTGCTCCTGTAGTCCCAATTATCCGACCAACTATTTTATCTTGTTCCTCAAAGGTAAAATGTACATCAAATAGTGGCCACAATTCAAGCTCTTCCCTGTACACATGATTATCTAAACTTATACGGATAGATTGACACATCCATTGTACTTTTCCAGCCAGATCCCGAAATCTTGATGCTCCAGTTCCCTCCTTAACAATAGCTGAAGATTCAAATTCTTGACCTAGCACATCTTTACTATTTTGTAATTGTGATAGTTCGGACAGGACACTTGCGATGTCCCTAAAGAGCTGCTCCTCTTGCTTATGATCAAGAGAATATGAATGACTAACATTATGAAGTGCCTCTTTTGACTCCAATGCTGGAAATACTATATCATCTTCAGCATTGCTATGTGCTCTATAAAGACCCCAAAGCAAATGGAACCGTGCACTAAACTGCCTTAAGAACTCACCATCACAGTCTATGAGCCGTGAAGATTCTATATCCAAATATTCTAAATCCTTACGAAGTGCTTTATGAAACTGGAAAATGTGATCAATTGGTTTTGGTTTATTCCCAAGCCCTGAGCAAAAGAAATCACTTCCCCATCCCACCAAGCTTGAACTCAATGAGCTCTTAACCAGAGGATTCAAAGAACTCTGACAATAAGACTCCATGTTTTCTCTGATGGAGCTTAAATTCACGCCTAGCTCTGGAACACAACAAGAAGCATCTTCATTGCATAATCGACTGCCTTCACAATATCTGGATCGCTTAATTGGTCTTGATTCCAAGTTTTTAGAGGTAGGGTTGCTCTTAAAAGATGAACAATGCTTTTCTTGCACAGGCAAACTCTTTGTCAAGCACTTCTGCCCCTTATTAGCAAAAAAACATCTATAATTCTGAGGACCTAATATACTGTGACCATGTGCCTTGCAGGCCCACCCAGAAAAGAGAGCAACAAGTGGCCTGTCCGTCACAGGGGCTAAAACACAGCATGTGCTATCTAGTTAGATCTCACAACTATTAGTAAAACAAAATCAACACAACTCACCTGCCAAACACATGTTGCGTATCATGTCTTTAGCTTCCACTTCGCTAAGCATCCCCATTAGCCATGGTACTACACGTTCTAATAGCTTAAGAGGCATAACCCGAAAGCTCTGATAGACCAATAGTCTCTGCTCTTCTACACTACAATGTTTTTGCGCAAGCGGAATCACCTAGCAGGAATAACAAGGATGAAATTATTTGGGCCAAATACATATTCAACTCCTATGCGTTGCGTACCTTAATTTCTTCATCGTGAAAGTGCTGACGAATCATTTCTGCTATAGACTCAGCTTCAGCACAGAGCTTTACATGGATATGGTGTGCTTCACTTTTGTTTTCCGCAACTAAGATGTCCCTAATAAGACAACGCACCGTGTCAAAACCTCGCTCTTCCTCTGCATGATCTGCCACGTAGGAAACGTGTTTCTTAGACTTCCGATCAACAGCTGGAAAAACAACTTTGTCTTCTGCGACACTGCCATAACAAGATAATAAAGCTTAAAGCACAAACAATTGCATATTTTGTATTTGATAATCATCTGCAAATACCTGTGGAAAACACAAACATCTGCCAAGAACTGTAGACGCTCAATAAACATTGATATTTCACCAGATGATTGAGTATCTTGTAAGCGCTTTGCATCTTCCGTGAGTTGAGCCAGCTCTTTCCTTATAGCATTATGCCAATAAAACATCTCATTTATAGGGTGCTCCAATGACCCATTTTGTAACAAAATCGTCTTTGAGACCATGTGGTTCAATGGTTCTCCACCGTCTAAGGACATGTCTTCTAGATACTCCTGGAGTGTTCCCTGATCAAAAGATGTAAAATTCCTTTCTTGATTGTTGGAACTTCCATCTTCAGAGATTGTCTTAGTGTCCTCTATTTCAGTCCTCCCAGAGTTATTCCCATGCAGCCATGTAAACACCACCTGTCATAGACAATTATTTGTTAGTCAGGAGGTATTGATTGTTAGTCAGGAGGTATTAACCAAAATTAAATATCAATTTGAAACTCAACCTTTGAAACTCAAGAAGCTGTGCTTATGTAACAGATATTTACATTTGTTTTGCACTTAGGCAAGAGGAATATTAATATAAAAAAACAGAGGAAAGCCTGCCGCCATAATTAAATGGAGCTACGGAAAAGCCTGGCCAACTCTAAATCCTAACTAAGTTGTGCTCTATTAATTCCAATCCACTCACATGTGCAGGTCCACAAAAATTACAGAAAGAGAACTTGAGTTAAAATCCCTCCATATAATCCACATCATGACATATCAGAAATCTTTCAGTTAATGAGTTACTATTGAATTTGTAAACTTTGTGAGGTTTTGCAATCAGATCTGCTATCGACACAAAGATGCAACATTGAAACAGAATATAGCAATACAATCATTGTCACTACCATGTCTGCTATCACCACCTGTACATACTTGTTGCAAAAGTTCCTGTCTAGGAACGACCTTCTGCATGCAAGTTACAAGACCTTTGTGATCTTCAGTGGAGAGGGATGAAGCCAACCAAGGCAACAATTTCTCCATTAAGTCAACAGGGATGCTGCACAAGAACTTCCAAACTAGTGCTGCTTGCTCATCAAAGCTGAAATGCTTCATAAGTAGAGGAAACACCTTCAAAATCAAATCAACTTTGGTAAGATGTGAACACACAAGAAACGAGCAACCTAAGCATAAATTCAGCCCAAACCTGTTCTTCCTCCTTGGACAAGTGTTGACAGAGAGTTGTATGCAAGACCTCAGTGCGACAGATAACATCACGTAGTATTGCTTCATTATCTTCTACTTGCAGGGCAGCGTTCAGATGCTCAAATATAAGGTCAAAAAGATTACTCTCAACCCTGTGTTCAAGAGAATAAGTATGGGCAATGTTTTTGACACGCAAATCTAAAGCTGGTAGGAGAACCTGCAGTTATCACCATGCCATGACATTATTATTGGAGACGTGTACTTGGTTAGCCACAAATGCTTTAGAGAGAGCACGCTATTTATAAGTGCATTTTAAGCTTACGTTTAAGTGGAAAAGGCTATCAATCGAGACCAGTCTTTATATGAAGAAACAAAACAGAGCAAAAGAAACGAGTAACACTTCAACTGCAATAAGCAGTGATGCTCTAAACCTAGAAGTCATCTTTCCCTGTAAAGCTTTTACACTGTTGGTACCACTGATACCATTGTTGGTAATTTTCTTAGCATGTGTGTTTTAGTGTAAAGGGCCATTCTAATACAATCAGTGACAACATGTTGAAACTGCATTCCCAATTTCCAGTAAAACGTAGCAGCCGCAATGAAGTAACAATGCTTGAACAAGTTTCACCTTGAAGATGAAGAATCGACAGAAATGGGAGAACTTAACCTGGGAATGCTTTGTTCTTTGCATGGACAATGCCTTTTATGCACCAGGCAAGCTTGAGATTACTCTAAGACCTGCAGGCACTGCTGGTTTTGAGAGGAATCAAAGAAAATCTAGTCAAATAGGTTCTCAATCACCACTTTTCTCTATTCTAGGTGACTTTCTGAGGTCTAAAAACATAGAATGATAGTATCATTTGCCTGCATCCTTACCTAATTACAATAGCTACTCGTCCACTTGCCAAAATTAAACTTTCTTCTATCAATGGAGCTGTAACACGTGATGATTAAGGACTCTACAATAATACTACAGCACATATGTAGATACCATGTCATATTTATTATATCAGAAACTTATGACAAAACGGTACGAATGAAAGCATACATAGTACATTCTATTGCGTTTCTACATTTCATAATTCACGAATTTTTCTTGCCCATTTGTCAAAGGCCATGAAAAACAATGGGTGCAAAATCATTCTTACCTCGTCTTCTGCAGAGGTATGATGCTCATAAATGGACCGCAAAAAGCGATACTTGTCCAAAAGAACCTGTATGTCACTGTTGTTCCTAAGGAGCAAAGCATCCTCATGAAGGCAATGCAACTGCGCTCGAAGGGCTTTATGAAAATAAACGAACTGCATAATGGGATGCACTTCTGACTCTGAAATGGGCTCCTGCAGCAGCACCTCTTCTTCATGAATTTCCGGCCGCTGCTGCACTAAAATGGAACTTTCCATTCTCCCAGCTGCAAAAATGCAATTCTAAGCCTCCCCCATCAGCCTGTTAAAACCCATCAAACAGAAAATGCAGCCTCATCTGGCGTTATCCTAATTGACCATGGTAAAGTTGATCACAAGGAAGAAGAAATTGGCATAAATATGCTTCAATAGTCATCCAAAATTCTGAGAAGGAAGTCGCTTCTGTGAGGAATCCGAAAGATTCTTCACCATGTCTTGCCATTCACATACACTCTTCGCCGCCGGAGTACGTCGTGCACAGTTTGGTGACGTGTTCCGCCCTGCTGGCGTAGGCTTGTGGATACTTCCCGAAGCTCGCGTGGTGGCACGTGGTGGCACACTTTTAAAGTCAATTTTATTCGAAATTATTGCCCCCAAATATGGCCAGGCACACGCCCACCTCGTACAACCTTGTCCTCCGTGAAATGTTCTGGCATCTAACCTTAAGGGGGGCTTCGCATGAAGAGGTCTGGAGCTCGAGACCTTAATGCTACGTTCTCGTAAGCCTAATAAACTTGAAAAAAATCTTCCTTAAATATGAGCCGACTGATGCACGCAGCAAATATATGAGCCGAAAGATCAATTTAGGTCTGAAACCTGAGCGCCAAGAGATCATGATCAATGACTTCTCCTCTAGGTTTGAAACCTGACTCAGTTGGAGTGAAGATCGATAACTATTGATTCTGCCCCGATGAAAACCTCCAGGTTTAATGCCCATGGGAAACCCCCCTAACCCAACTACTACAACATCAGGTTTTATGTTACACTAGAAAATTGCCCACCTTCGGTGGGCAGTGCTTGTGATTGTAAACCAACAATCTAAGAAATAGTTGAAGAAAAGTATAATAAGATTAGGATTAGCATTACTTTTTTTTATTTATTTATTGTTTTCCATTCCCCTTTTCTTGTTTGAGTCTCATGGCATGCAGTTTTGAAAAAGAACAACAGTTGTACATGTTATAATTTTTAGGTCTTGAAGTTTTGAAATGGTTGTGGTCGAAAATGAATGTATTATTATTAATGGATGATGATAAGATTTGAATTTGTGGGTTTCTTTTTAGGAGATTTCAACATTTCTATTTTGTTCAACATAGTCTTTGATTCTACGTATTGTATTGGTCTAACGTCCTGGATTGTAATTTTTTGTCGTTTTTGGTTCATGCGTCTTGTATAGATAGTCGGAATACATGTGGGGTCCACATTGATTTAGTCACAATTTGTTGGTATGATTTGCCTCCATCATCCTAGAAGTAGGCATGAAATATGCTACTTACAATTAAATTAGATTGGTTACGAATGATTGTTGTTATACCTGACATCTTATTTGATATAGTTCTTGGGCATTGTATCCAATAATGAGTTATGTTTGTTCATAGAGTGCAGTAACCCAAGTCTCACCTATTGAATCAATAAGTTTTGTATACAAAATGTACCTTATGTTTAAATTAGTTATAATTCATTTGTTTTATAATGGGTAGTATAGTGAGATTTACCTCTTAGAAATTGAGGTGTTCATATGACAGTTTTGACACCATATTGTTGATGTTGCATCATGCACTTCTTTGTAGTAGGAATTGCATGCGGTGTACCACATTTGTTGGTCTGTGTTGATGTAACTTATGGAAGCCCTCGTAGTGAAGTATGTAGACTTTCAAATTTAGACACTCAAGTGGATGAGTGCAAGTCTCATCATGTGTAGTGTGTGCTGAGAATGACGTGGGTGAGTGTGAGTCTCATCATGTGTGGTGTGTGTCTGAGAATGTGTCATCTAATCGTCATAGGTCCCAGAAGGGATGTTGCCAAAAGGGTATGACGTTAAACTACTAAATTAAATTAAATTAAATTAAATTAAATTAAATAATAGAATGTTAGAAGAATTTCAAATGTTCATTCAGATATTAAGTTGTAGTATGAGATAATCTTAATTTGTCCGGTATGAGATAAGCTAATGTTGGATATAAATGTTCAGCCAATATGGATTGTTGCTGAAATTGATTACCGTTGTCATTTTAGCAGGTCTGCTCCAGCAGATGTGTATGTGGTATTTTTACCTTCTGGGTCATACATATATGTAAAGGAGCATTAGATTTGGAAATGGTTAATGAATTTTGAATGGCATGTACTTTTTACTACTCATCAAGTGTGAGTTCTATACTTGGTGAGTTGTTTGGACTTATTTGTATGATGTTGTAGCTTGTTGTTGATAATGACAATCCTGTAGTAGGTAGCATATAGATGTTAGTATATTTGGAGGTTTTTGTTTTGTTTATTTTTGTACATACCTTGAAAATGTTGGCTCATACACGTGCGATTGACACAATTGGAGTTTGATGTATTTTTTCTTCTAGTTGATCTATCGTCTTGTTTTGCCTGGGCGCCTGGCGCTCAGCGCTAGCGCCTGCGCCTAGGTTCTGTTCCACCAGCGATGGCCTTAGGGCCAGCGCCTTGTTGTTTGTTTCAGCGCATGCGCCAGTGCTTTGTTGTTTTGTTTCAGCGCCAGGTGTAGTGTCGGGATGAGATCGTTCTGTATCAGTGGTCGTTTTGGTGGTCGGCATCACTTACCTGCACTTGCGCCCACCACCCAGTAACGAAATTGAAGGTTGTGAGGAGGAGCAACCTGCTTGTTGCGCTCATGGTGGAATTGGCGTTCTATCTCACTAAGTTAGGACCCGATTTCCACATAGAGCGCAACAGCTTGGATTTTTGGACTTGTGAGCACCCATGAACATCACGGCTACGGGTTTTTTCCCATGTGGTTTTTTCATCCGGGCCGTGGTGGCCCTGTTATTGTTCACGGACTTTGCTCCCCCTGTACTGTTCCAGGACTTCGGTCCCCGTATTGTTTAAGGATTTTGGTCCCCCTTGTACTGTTTAAGGACTACGGTCCCCCTTGTACTGCCTATGTGGTCGTCGCATGTCCAATTGGATGCTGCCTTTGTGGCGCGACGTTAAAAATATATCTTTATCTTTAACTTTATCTAGTGATGGTAGTTGATTCCAGAGCGTGATGTTGACATTGCGTTGGCTACAAAGAAATGAACATGAAATTAGCAACATATGTTGCATAAGAAGTGGAGATGAAGTTATTTGTAGATGATGTTGTTGATTCACCTTTGATCGACGGTTGTAAGGTCACATTTGGCAATTCTCTAATGTCTATTTTCCGTTTAATATTTGTCTTTGTAGAGAGGTTGCGAGCAACTCCAATCACATCTAATAGATAGTTAGAGAAAGTTAGTATTTGGTAATTAAACAAATCGATAAGCGTTTATTTAGTAGTAAATGCTTACCAATCTACTCTTTCTGTTGATGTGTTGTTCCAATTCGTTTAATTTTGTAAAGGAAATTTCAATGGCAGTTCTACTATAGATAAGATAAGGTAAGATAAGATATATTTTAATGTCGCGCCACAAGGCAGCATCCAATTGGACATGCGACGGAAAGGGGACCGAAGTCCTTACACAGT
>JAANSK020117349.1:0-15774 GCA_011763485.2 Isoetes engelmannii
ATCTGAGACCTGTATGATGACGGAAGCTGATCTTCCTTAAACTGTGATTGGAAATTCTCCCTGATGAAGGCCTTAATTTCATCCTGATTTGTTAGCACATTTTGGTTCTCATCTTTAATAGACGTGATACTATTTTCCGCTAGCCGTGCCCCAGCCATCCTAAAAAAACACTTGGAATTTTCGTGGTCAAGTTCAGCGTACCACTTAGTTTTGGAGCGCACAGCTGCTCCCCTTGCTTCTTCCTCTTCGATAGCTTTGGCTTTGCCTTCAAGCTCCTCCTCAAGGGAATGTTTGACCCGATTGAAGGGATCATCAAATAACTCCTGCTTCACTTGTCTGAGTTCATTGTAGATGAGATATTTTTCTCTTTTAAAGTGCAACGCTCTGTTTTTACCCCATTTTTTAATCCAAGCTTTCATTGCATTGAGCATATATACCCAAGCCTTCATGGAGGGGAGGTTGTTCACCCCATTAACCAGAGAACCGAGGAATTCCCTGAAGGGGTTGCAAAATGCCGGCTTTCTCAACCATGAGGTATTAAATTTGAAAGGGACATTACCTGCCTCCCTAGCAGAGGGGATTCCTTCAAGAACCAACTTCTGAGGAACATGATCCGAATGCGAGAAGGCGACATCACCTTCCACGTAGCACTTATCCATAAAGCACGCCGTTTTGTTGGCCATATAGAATCTGTCCAGTAGACAATACACCCTATCTTGACCCTTTTGTTTGTTGGACCAGGAGAATGTAGTGTTTGATGGAGGAATCAAGGAGAGACCAATTGTGTTTATAAGAGATAACCAGGAACACTCTTCTTCCGCCTGCAAGTTCCTATGCAGCCCAACTTTTTGATCCCAAACATCTGTCATATTCAGATCCCCTCCAAGTATCCAATTTTCAACCATGCTCTCATGTCGAGAGATCCAACCCTCGATGTCCCTCCACATAACTGCCCTTTCTGCAGGTTTATTGGAAGCATAGATATTAATAAGCCCCCACTCACAATTTTGGTTTTCGAAAATGACCGCTTGCCATCTGCCCCTAGGGTCTGCAAATTGACGCCTCTGTACCTGCCCTTTCCAAAGGACACACGTGCCCCCTTTTGTGCCTTGGGCAGCGCAACTGAAAGAGGAATAGCCGCTACCCACCCAACTGCCGAGGGATCTAGCCTCGAAATCTGGTAACCTGTGCTCCTACAACATGACGATATCAGCCTTCATTGATCTGATAGCTACTAAAACCCGGGCACGCTTAAGTACCCCTTCCCTACCAAAGGTGGCTAGGGGGGACTCTGGAAAAAACATTGATCAAAGCCATAGTCTGCCCACCAAGAGCTCGAGTGGCATCCTTTGAAAAGGGGGAGCCTACAAAGGGGAGTGAGAGAAATCAAAGGCCAAAGTTGCCCCCATAGAAAGTCGGCAGATATACCGCATAATGAGCTCCAGTAGCTTCCATTGAAAAAGGGGGCCTTATAAAAAGGAGCGAGAGGAATCAAAGGCCAAAGTTGTCCCCCTTGAAAGTTGGAAATTATATCACATAGTTGAGTAATCATGTCACAATAATCCATAGTGAAAGGGCACGTATACATCATGATTGCAAAAAGAGGGGAGTTTGTCCAATCACCTCCATTACTCGAACAAGACTTAGGATTTGAAAAGTGCCTTAGCACAATTGTTGCCCCCCATGGACCTTTCTTGATATCCGAAAATTTGGATAAGGATCCCATGCCCCATATGACTTTTGAGCACCCAAAAAGAGAGGTGCAAACTTCACGTGCTTTGACTTCCAAAAATAGGGAAGGGCAAGGGCAAGGCTCGAGTGAGTCCATTACAACCCTCCCAGCCCAAAAAGTAGGAACATCGGTCACCCAGGACCATAGATAGATGTATACTTGTTGAAGACTTTGACACAAAACCATTAGATGCCCCCATAAATGCAGAACCATTACGTTCATCCTCCAATGATACATCGTATGAGCCCACCAAATAGGGATCCGGGACTATAGCCAGCAAGGGATATTCAACCTCCAACCACTAATAATAGCATGCCCAGTCCCATATTTGTGAAGACCAGGTGGTATATTTATGGTCATGATATTTGAGGCCTTGCAGATTATATGTGTCAATCTTATCAATATGTTGCTTTGGAAAGTTAGCTCACAGAAACCACAAAACTTGAACACTCGGCTTGAAGCAGCTCTTAATAACATCATATTAAATAAGGCCATAAGTTACAAAAATCCAAGGATACATAAATGCCTTGATAACATAATGGCGACCTCCTGGATCATTGCAAACATATTTGGAAAAAGCGTTTGCATGACAGAATATATGAGGCAATACTAACATAGCTGATAGATATAACCCATCTTCCTTCATAAAACAAAAAAAGAAGAGCATTTGATGAAGATTCATAAGGATGACTTGCTGCCTTCTACCTGCGAGTGTTCCAGAAATGCCTTCGCAATTGATGCTTCAAACACATACTTCTCAAGCTTCTTGCTGCAAGCTTTATCTTTCTTTTTTCCGGTAGGAGGCTTGGATGCTGATACGTGAGGTTTAACAGCATGAAAAGATTCTGATTCACCAAGCCCAACACTTGCTGGTTCACTAGGAACCTCCACTTCAACATTCTCAATACTTGGAACATCGATTTTACCATGCTCAATACTTGTTACAACATCACCAGTTGCTGAAATAGAGATCTGAAGATCGGAAATAGCTGGAACAGAGTTCTGAAAAAATTTGGACCTTGCACTGTAACTTACATGGACAGAAAGGAGATTTAAGACATTGTAATCACATGCTTCGTCTTCAGCTATTCCAGCAACTTCGAGAATGCCATTTCTTGGTAAGCCATGATCTTATGTGTATTGAATTTGTCGATGCTCAAGCTTGTCTACTCACATGCCGTTCTTTGGAAGTTTCATGATGTGCACCTTCCACTGCCTTAATAGCAATGTTTCATGTATTTGTAGAACATAAAATATGCCACCAGAACACTACGCAAGATGGATCATGCAAGAACAAATTTGAGTGACATCGTTATTGGAAGCAATCTAAGTGCAATCCATCTTCACAATTCTTGGGGGCAATTCAACAATATGAATCATTGCATCACAAGTGTACTGTTGGAAAAAACTTGAGTCAAGTCCTTTCACAAAAGGAGAGGGATAGCGGATGCAAGTATTTAGTATGGGTGTCACATGAAGGCCTAGGCAACATGATTATTTCTCTAGCATCAGCCTCTGTCTACTTTCTCTCACCAACATGACTCTCCTCATTTCTCAAGATTTGCATTTTCAAGACCTATTCTGTGAGCCCTTTGCCAATTCATCTTGACACCTTCCTGAGTCCTTTACACTCCAGAATCTGAAAGAGACATCCAAACTGCACAACACTTTTTATTCCAGAATGGAGACAAATATTTTGCATGTCTTGATTTTTTAGCTCCATTGTTTTTTCCATGAAATTGGGAAAAGTGAAGAAAAGCATAGAATTGTGTAGAAGAATAGCCACATCTACATCAGCCAAATTTGTTATGCTTTCAAACTATAATCCTACAACTGTCCAAATTATATTAAGGGAAACGCATGACTTATGCTAAAGGAAGAGCTCATGTATTTCACTCAAATCCATCTGATAATTATCTCTTTGATACAGAGTACAGTAGTAACCTAGATATCTTAGCAATTGGAACTAGATACCCAACGTAAAGATAAAATTACCATGACAAATTATGGTTCAGATCATAATGTTGCAGTAGCCAAACCATTCAATTGACTCATGCTAAAGAATCAGATTTTCTTCATTGTATAATGCCTAAAATACATATTTTAAAAGCTTATTCATCCTCTCAGCAAATAAGTAAATGGCAAAGAATCAAACTATAACCTTGAAATTGATTCTTCAGGCGATTCGAATCATTCCGGCAGGGTAGTTGCCCGCAAAAACTGCATTTCGTTGCACATTTTGCCTACAGCGGCTGCAATTCTTTGCCTACATGATAAGCCGATCTTTGTTGTTAGCCTCTTGCTTTTTGCGATACTGGATACGGGGTTCGCAGATAGGACTTGCCGGACTTGTTCCTGCAGAAGATAAAAATCCTCCGCCTTCCATCTCCATCCCCCTTCGATCCACACCGTCCTAGCTGTCCCAGAACCGTTTCGATGCACAAATGTTGATAGACATCCGTCCAGCGTAATTCCAACATATTCCATTATAAAATGGACGAATTTGAACCCTTCATCCTTCCCTCCCAAATACAGCATAATTCTAACATATTCCAGAAAATGGGCGGATTTGAACCCTCCGTCCTTCCCTCCCAAATACAGCCTAGGATTGCCCTACGGGCAACCAGTAGGATTTAATGGAAAAAAAATTAGTGGGTATTAATAGTCAAATAACAATTTTTTTAAGAGGTCTAGGGGATTTTTGTGCCGAATTTTAAGAAGAGAGGTTTCTTAAAAAAGATAAATAACAAAATGAGCTCACCAATACAAGCTATAGTTTTCTATACATTAAGTTATTTGGAGGGCATATAACAGATTAGACTACTTAGCAGCCATGTATTTTCGGATAAAAAAGAGCCCGGTGACACCCTCAAGGCCAGGATCAAAGACTTCAACAACTAGAGATGCTTATAAGCAAACAATATATGGATTTTATCTTTCTTTGTAGCTTTAATGCTATTTAACTCCTTATTCAAAGAAAGAACAACAGGAGATGCTTTCAATTATACCGTGGCACCATACAATGACAATGTTTCCAATTCACACAATCGAACCAGTTTTGTACCATACACCTATATCCTTGGAAGCCAACCACAAAAACTACCATTGGCATAGCATAGTGAGTAATTCCTTTGCCCTTAGGTTTTATGACTGGCAACGCCATCTTTAGGTTCTTATGTGTTGTCTTTGGGTAGTAGCCGTATGGATAATCTGTTGAAACCATTCTGTGTACTGCTAACTCATATAAGAATACATAGCTACTTTATTCCAACTAAGTATTATTGAACAAGGCTTTTGCAAATGCTTTTTTTTTTATGCGGATTGCTTCATTACCAATATTAGATTGATCAGCCAAGGAAGCCAACATGGGTGAAGCTCTAAAATAAGTTCCATTCAATACAAGGGAAGTTCAATTTTGCAGTTATTCATCCAACTATTTCTGTTTGTTTGTTCTTCATCCAACTACTTTTAGTTTTGTTCATTGACACTTGCAAAGTTAAGTGACATGCTTTTTCAGATGACCAACTGAAGTCTTACATGTTATTGAGTCTTCAGATGATTACAAATCAAAGATGGTAGAGGCCATGGAGCATAATCGATAAATGCTTTCATGTTAAATATAATAAGACAAGTTTTAGATAGTTTGTGCCACATGTATAAAGAAAAGGTACACGTTTCGAATGGTGCCTTCGCATGTGCAGGACATGTATTTGCACCTTTTATAAAGAAAAATCTAAAGAACTATACTTTTATGTACAATATTCTTACCCTTTAACTGCAAAAATAGAAGATATAGACCGGACACCTAGCATCAAAATCTTTGATGACGGGAGTGTCATAAGATGCGAACTCAGTCAAGAGTTGCAAGAGACTGTGCTGCCTGAAGGATCTGAATGGTATGTTACAGCGAGTAGGGCAGGCTGAAAATATAATGTAGTATTGCATTCAGAGAATAGATACTGGGCACTTAAACAGGTTGGATTGGTCCTTTCATGCGAGAGCTGGACGACAAGATCTCCGTCTTCATAATAGAAAGGACCGTGAATAAGACCCTGAGTATTTTTAAATACAATGTAGGTGTAGATGGCTTCAAGCCAGACAAGACCGCAGACAACTTACAAAGTATGGCTGGCCACTTGAAGGCTCAGTCCATACAGTTTGGTGTGTCTGTGAGGGTGTGTCCACAGTTCGGAGAAAATTGCATAAGAAACCATCATCAAGTTTCTACATATCAGGTTTTGGTGGTAGTGGCGGTCCACTGGAGTCAGAATCCCTAGTCCTCGTACTTCTACTAAAGGCAGTGAAGGAAACAAACAGTGAGAAGAAGCAGAGGGTGGATGATGTTGACAAGTTGTTGAAGTTCAAGCAATGGTATCCACTTGGCTTAGATGTCACAAGAAGGATATCAATTGACAAACTAAGAAGATCACCTAGAGCATCCTTTATATCCAGGATCTTTGATCCCAAGCATGCTCTGAGGATACAGAAGTCCATGGTAGAATATCCCACCACAGGACCTAATCTTGCTGATGTCCTACCATGGAACAAGCCCTACCCATGGAAGACCTGGGATGACCTAAAGAAGTGCGACATTGTTCGCTTACATTGTCACTGATGGGCAACACTTAGTAGAAGCAGCAATATATTTGGGTTTTCTCTCTCCCCTCCCCCCTCCCATGTGAAAAGTAATCGTTTAGGGATTGCGAGCTTATATGATATCCTAGTTTGATTCTGGGTATATCATATATCGGTGGCCTTTGTCCGAGTGATTTATAGATTAAGCTTTGGATGATTTTCTTAATTTTTAACGAGACTAAAGAGAGTAGAAGAGGGAAACCTAAACCATGTAGAATGTGGCTTTGCAAAAGAAGAATATGATTGATTGACATCTCACTTAAACCTAACTCATGCTAAACGTGATTACCTGACTACTTTGCAAGAAGTGGCTGATTTGACCATGATTGCCCTTGCTAATTTGCACCGGCCTAAATCATGCCTAACGTGATTTGCACTTTGCACTTCACGGATTTGCATTGAAGAAAGATTTGTATAAATCTAAATCATTTAGAAGCGTGATTTGAAATTGACTGCTTTGTAACAAATGACTAATTTTCCCCTAATTGATACGCATTTGACTGCTTTGCACTGGCCTCAAGTTTGTCTTAAATTGGGATCTGGGGCAAGATAAACTTTTCAGTATAACTTCTGTTTTCGGACTCCGTTTTCAGCATGCTTTAGCTCGTTGGAAAGCTTGTTTAGAGGGCTTTATAAAAGACACATATATACATAGATGGGGCCTCAAAATTAGGCTCAAATTAGGCGGCCGCCCAATTTGACTCAAAATTTGGGGCAGAATGGGCTTTTTGGCATAAGTTCTACCTCCGGACTCCGTTTTCAGCGTGTTTTAGCTCGTTGAAAAGCTTATTGAGAGGGCTTCAAATTGGGGCATGAAATCAAACATATATACATATGTAGGGCCTCAAATTTGGCTGAAATTGGTGGCCGCCTAATTCGAGCCAAAATTTGTGGCTAAATAGGCTTTTCAACATAACTTTCGCAGGAAAATTGGATGGCTTTCGCAGGAAAATTGGACGGCTTGGGAGGCAAATTGGGCGCCTGCCCAATTTGAGCCAATATTTGGGGCAGAATAGGCTTCTCAGTGGCTTTATTTAAGCAAGTGTTCCATGTTGGTGGGCAACATGCATGCCTAAAAACGTAATATCTCGTGATACGTGATGCCCAAAGACAAGAAAATGAAGGCTCATGCATGCCAAAAGTAAGGGAGCATCATTTAATGTGGGGATATAGAGGATGCGGAGAGGACAAACTATACAAAAAGAACAAAAGCAATAGAAATGAGATGCACTAATTTTTCACAGTCTTGGATATGCAAATATGCTTCAAAAAGTCTTATAAATGATGGGCGCCTTGCTGGAGGAGCAGACCCAATGGAGGAGGAAGAAAACAAAACCTTTTACCTCTAAAATGATGATGGGTGCCTTGCCAGAGGAGTAGACCCAATGGAGGAGGAAGAAAACATAAATTCTTACCTCTAATATTTAAAAAGCACATGGAAATAGGTTGCATCCATAATGGGCACGTTGCAACATAATGAAAGGTCTTGGGCATATTTGGTGGGCCCCATAATGTGTCACGTGGACCATTCATGTGGTTGTTGAAATTCAGAATTCAAATTTGAATTTTCCCCCTTAGTCACGTGGACCATTCACATGGTTGTTGAAATTCAAAATTCAGATTTGAATTTCTCCCTCTCAATTCAATATTGCCAAAAGTCTTGCTATCCATTCTATTTTTTCAGCATCCTATCCATCACTCCCACTTTCGGCTAGGCGCTTTGCTTCCACAGGGTAGCGTATAGTATTTCCTTATTAGATTGTGGCACGCACTACTAATTTTGTAGTTTGCATTTCAAGTTGTAATTTTATTACAATTCTAAAGTAGTTTTTAGTGCAATTTAATGTCTAACGATGCACGATGCATTGGTTTACTTCGTTTAGTGCTTCTAGATGAGTGTTGCAACATGCATTGCCATACTGATGATGAGGTGACGAATCTCGCCTTAGGCTGCAAGGTGAGGTAAGAGCTTTGATTGTTGAAATCACATAGCTAGTTGTGGTAGGATTGAATTAATGGAAGGTTTCTTTTAAGGATCACATCAGCCTAGATTGGGCAGCCGCCGAATTTCAAGGCAAACGAAAAAAAATATCCACAAGGCCATTTTGGTCAGCTCAAATTGGGCGGCTGCCCAAAAAAAAAAAAACAGATGCCTTCAAATTTAGCGGTCACCCAATGTAAGGGCCAAAAAAAAAAAAAAAAAAACTTTGGGCGACCACCCGGGCGCCCAATTTCAAGGCCATTTTTTTTTCTCTTTTTATTCTACTTAAGATTTGATATTATTGTGCATACACTCTAGGATATCAGGGTGCATCCCCTGGAACTAAGATGATATGCATGAGATACATGTCGAGCCAACACCCATGAACCCCCAACAAAGGCAGGTAGAAGATCGTAATGGGCCAACATCATTTACCCAGGTATACTTTAATTGATTTAGGATGGCACTCTTGTGATTCCATACCTTCATAAAAGAGTTTTTTATATTGTACGGATCCGGATCATGTCGTGGGTATCTAGTTCCTAAAATTAAAGACCCCTAATTGAAGGGGTTCTTGACCGTTTCAGCATATATGGACAAATTAAATATCGAAGCTATATGTGCCACCTTGGGCTACTACACTTTGCAATAATGTATCCGAAATTGTAGGGCGCTACAAGGACTTCTGATCATAAACCAGGCATGTACCAACAGACCATCTTGAGATGGTTGCGGTAGTGGAACCACTTGCGCGTATCACTCTAGCCTATGATGATCTGTGGAAGATAGACCTTACATATGCTTATGTGTTTGCTTGCTTGTTAGATGGTGGGGTGGAATCGGTGCTAGCCTTTTGTAGTTCTTGAGCAACATAGCCGACTACAGGTTAACACGAGTGAGCCTATAGCTATAGCCAAACCTTATTTCTCTTTTATTATACTATGTACAAATCGTGGTGCCAATCCATTCAAAGACCTACATAAGGGCATGTTTTGTTCTAGCGCACTAGGACGATGTCTTGTGCCCTATCTTGGTAGGATACACTACTGTGCCTCAGTGGATGAGAGAACTTCGAGAACCAGTCCCGGTGAGAAACCAAGTATACCCTTCCAATTATGTGAATTGTTGGAAGGATAGATGGAGACCAACAACATCTAGTGACCGTGTAAGAAGAAGCTTTGTAGCATCAACAACATTCAAGTGATTGTAATTGATATATACTCGAACTAGTTGGGGATGGCAACTAGTTGTATCGTATGGTCCATAATTCAATTTCGTCTCGCGTCCGCATGAATTTCTAAAAAGTCTACAAGTTCAAGTTTTGTCCATAAATAACAAAACAATGCCTTAACATGGAACAACAACCAAAAACAAAAAACAGGCACAAAGCAGCAAGGTAGATCAACATACCCCCCACATGCTAATTAATCAACATAAGACAATACTAATTTCACCTGTACAGGTCTGGAAGGTCTTTTTCGATGAGATAAAGAAAGAAGAATTCGGAAAAGAAAATGAAAATAAAAATAAAAATAAAAATCGTCAACATTAAATCAACAACAGTCAACTTGACAAGTGGAACGATGAGGCACAGAAACCTGTGGGGAATAGAACCGATAGATCATGTCCACGGATGGGCGACACAAGAAGAATTGGACGAATTTAAAAACAAGTTAAAAGATGAAAAAAACAGGTTTGAAGAAAAACACAAAGACTTAATATTGCAATCAAACCTAACTTCCACATAATAATATTGAGCTGATCAAAATCTATAACTCGTGCAGATCTACCCAAACATATACACGCCAAAAAAATGTAGACCTCAAATATTCGACCCTCACCAAGTCCCAAGGTGCCTTGGCACTCGCAACAACCGGTAACTCAAACCAGTACTACGTCTATAAACCCGTAGCAAGCAAGTATATTACATTATGGATACAATGTGTCCCTCAATGCTTTATCATCTGTCTTCAAGAAAATGGCATAAAAAATGATGGAAAAACTAATGTCTTTGTACGAACACACCCACTCATCAGACATTCATCCATTAATAATTAAGAAAGTAACGTACACAATTGACAAAACTCTAGCGGTCGAATTGTTTGGAAACATGGATTTCTATCCAAACCGTTAACATGAAGTAAATAACCACCATTACCTTTTGTCATTTTCTTAAAGCATTGACAAATTTCTATCTCATATTATGAATAAAAAACAATTTTGCCAATTGACAACATGAACAATAATAAACAATCAATAACACCACGAAATGATTAAACATTTCTTTCTCAACAACAGGCAAGCTAATTACCATCTACTCAATACAATGCAAAGACAACAATAAAATCTACATAGGCCATACGATAAACGTCAAGGCACGATTACGTCGTTATCAAATGAAGCCCAACAAAAAAAATGTCCCGAGACATTCACCTACAAACCATTTGATGAATATTTTGAAATCCAAGTCCTCCATACAACCAACAATAAGCAAAAAGCAAAACGACTGGAAAAAGAAATAATCCAACAACACAAATCTACCACTAAAGGCTATAACAATCTAATAGCCAAACCCGTTCAAGACAAAAAAAAAATAAATACTGCTTTCTTATAAGAAAAAACAAAATCTAACGACATAATAAATTAAAGCAATCCTAAACCAACAACTCATTTACAACATGCCTTTTTAATATCTCATTTGCATGAATGTTCTAGTCCGGTACAGGCTTTCCTAATGAAAAATTGAATCCAAGCCTAATACTGCCCAAGCTTACTGTTGCACCTCTTTGCTAGGTTTTTTTTTATTTCCGTGAGTTGGAGGGATGGCCATGCCCACCCACCCTTAGCTGAGGAACAAACCACTTTCACAACATGCAACTATAGGAGGAAGCTTGAAGAACGGCCTCAACAGTCACTTCTTTATTATTAGGTACTATTACTTGAGGCATCCTTTAAGTCTTTTCCACAAGCCTAGCCAACTTGAGCTTTTACTTATTTTTTAATACAACCATATGTGATTCTAGAATAATTTTATTTATGTGGCCCAATTGAAATGGCTAATAATATATAAGATACATCACCCTTCGACTATTACTTATTTATATTTATAATAACTAGCTCTCTTTGGGCCTTGAAGGCCATGGAGCCTTAATCACTTGGTAATTACAATGATAGCAGCGGTGCATGTCTACTGCTTTAAAATATGTCCCTAATTTTGAGGGCGATAATGTGACTAATGGTAATATTACACAACAAAATCAAGATTGCCAAAGCTAATAATAACCCATGAAAAACAATGTAAAGCTTTGAGATATTTCAAATCAATACGGTGGGTACGTGATAACCAGGCAGCGATATGCCTTCGGACACAGCCAAAGACATCACCTTCAGCTCCAAGCTTGATAAAGACATGAGAGAAGTTGGGCCATTTCTTTAGTTATCAACACCTGCCAACTTTTTTTTCGAGATTTAAATGTAAATATCCCATGGCAATGTGTAATATTTGTTTTCTTTATAGCAAGCGTTGGCAGAGATGGGTACGTAGTCTTCCAACAGTATGCTGAATACACGTCTGTATAGGAGGGACAAGGAAAAACACTACGTACATGACAAGCAACCTGCAAAATTTTGCAGTCTCACAGATCCAAAACGATGCCACAGCCAGCCAGCTTCAGACAGATTACAGATAAGATTAGACCTGCCCATTAAATTCAACCATAAATCTGTCCAGCTTAGTCCTCTTTTCAGGCAAAACCTCTGGATTTTTCAAGCATTCAAGCACAAAACCTATTCCAAAGCTTTCATCCAGATGGGATTCAAGGCATTGCCTAGCAAGAACAGCCACTACCATTACTTCTTTAAGATGATCCTCGTCTAGAACCAGAGTTGGATCTATGAGTCTGGCAAAAGAATGCTGGTGTTGATGATCCATCAATGGCAGGGCTTTCCTGATCCATGCATCTGTGTATGCATCAGGCGAGTCACTCACATCTAATCCTGATAACATATCTAGCAAAACTTTACCATAACAGAATAAGTCAGACATCCTGCAGCCCTCGTCCTGTTGCTCACTTAACTTGCTTAAGCTCCCTAACTTTACCTCAAAATCTGCATCTAGAAGCACACTGCTTGCCTTCAGATCCCTGAAACCCAAAAACTAGGATGATCAGATAATCATACAAGATATCTGACTTCAATGCATGAAATCTAAGAAATAAATACACCAGATTTTCTAAAGCCAAGACCTATAGTGATCCAAGACTTTTTAATATTTTAAAGGTGTACAGTGTCATTTGTTTCCTTGGCCTCAACTCTTTGCATAAATAATTGAGCCCTAGGGTAAGACAAAGTTTTACTATTATCAAAATCAGCTTCTAGTCCTTTGGATTAAAAAAACCTTAATCGTCTGTTAACGGTTTCCTTCAGAGATCTATGAAACGGTGGATACAGCTTTAAAGCTTCAATTGCTAAATGTTCCTGCAAAAAGTTGCATTCAGATCCAGCAAGGTATCTGCTTTGTAGAAATATAAGCTGACTAAAACACCTCTAATAAATTCAAACGAAATAGCTGCAGCTAAGGTACTCCACCAAGTGACCTAATGGGAGTATCCAGATTCAAAATGGAGAAGGTGCAAAATTGGATTGACAGAGCCAATCCTCCTACTAGGTTCTTTAGGGTTTGTGAAGAATTGGAAGAGATTTGACTGTTATACCTGTGCGCCATTGCAGGTTTGCAGCCATTATGCAGATAATCAAGCCCTTCAGCCACTCCAGTGATAATCTTAAACCTGGTAATCCAGTCCAAAGGTTTGGCAGATTCATCAGATTTCTTCTTCAGATATCTGCCCCTCTGAAGGAGGTCAGCAAGATCTCCATTAACCATGTATCGATAAACTAAGAAGACGGAGCCCTCTTTTCCTAAACAGCGGCCCAAGTAGGGCACAAACCTATGATGCCAAATATCTTCTACAATAATCTCATATTCTGATTCAAAAGTTGCACACTTTCTGTTCAATCGCTTCACAACGACCACTTCATCATCTTTGAGCACTGCTCCGAAAAAATCACCAGAATGGCCCCTTTTTATCAGATTTGAGGAACCAAACCCCTGTGTGGCTAAACAGAGCTCATGATAATTAAAATCTCTTATGACACAGGGTTTGGAAGATTCTATCACACCATTTATCTTCGATATCTTCCATCTTCTACTTATTGCAGATTTGAGGGGATCTGCATGTCGAACATGAATTCTGCGAAGCAAATATATAAGCAAAATAAAACCGAAAATGCCAAATGCACTCCAGATTATAAGCCGCAGTCTCTCCCCTTCCATTAAACCACGAATTTGCTCACTCCAGGCTGATATTTGCCCACAGAAATCAGATTCGTTCCAGTGCACACAATCCCACTTTGCTTCTCCCAATTTTTTACACTTCGCTGATCCCCAAAACTGTTCAAATCGTGACATGCAAGTCCTAAAACCTGCTTTAATCCGGCTGTCAGTGCTGTAACGACACATGACAGAATCCACCAGATTAAAAAGGGCATTTGATCTAAGTAAATAAAGCCTGGTCGAGTCGTCGAGAAATCTATAGATCGAAAAGAATGGGGAAAAAAATCTACAAAGGCTGAGAAATAAACATCGAATAAAATTTACAGAGTAGTTTTTGGTGCAGATTCTCGTACCTAACAATGACACCGGACTTGACCACATTTGAAAAAACCTGTGGGGTCGAGTTTGAAACCCTAGGTCCGGCATGGCGGAGAAAAGGAAGACCAATTTGCAGTTTGGCGCCTTAAAGACGAGACAAGAACACAGGAGGTGTGGAAAGCGACCATTAGTTTTAAGTACAGTCCAAGTTGTTCCGTAACCCATTCCTTCATTCATTGCATTATTGGCTTCTATAAGCTTGCATTGTTTCCTGGTATGATCCCCCCACCACCCGGCTATTGGGCCGGCCATTACGGTTATTACTTCTTGAATCCGCGGACCTACCGGGGTGGCCCCCTTCTTTTGGTTGCGAGCTTGAAGCAAATTCTTTGTTACGAAAACTCCAAAACCAAAAACGTCCTCTATCATAAAGGTCCAAAAGTTAGGCTCAAAAAGGGAAATGCCACACTATGGAGTAGCTATTACATTGCCATCGACCAACCCAGTCAATCGGACACCTCTAAGAAAATGTCAGTTGCAAAGAGCTGAACTAGCTAAAGAGGAGATAAAATTGCCTCAAAGAGAAGACAAATGAGAAGGACATGGTCTAGTGGCAGGACCTTAAAGCGCCACACCCGAGGTCACGGGTTCAAACATGGCCAATATCGGTCTAGTAATAAGGACCTTAAAATTCCATTGCCCCGAGGTCACGGGTTCAAGTATGATCAATTGGTCATGTGGTAGATTCCATTGCCCCGAGGTCACGGGTTCAAGTATGATCAATTGGTCATGTGGTAGAGACCTTAAGTATGATCAATTGGTCATGTGGTAGAGACCTTAAGCTTGCCATATGTAATGGATAATCACATGCAAAGTAGCAAAGGAGCTCCTAGCATAGAATCGGAATGATCGCACCTAGGAGTGCATTGGCCTCCTAGCATAGAATCGGAATGATCGCACCTAGGAGTGCATTGGCTTCCATGTGATCTGTAGAACAAAGTGCATAGAATCGGAATGATCGCGCCTAGGAGTGCATTGGCTTCCATGTGATCTGTAGAATAAAGTGAAGTAGAATGTAATCAAGATGTGATGACAATCTGTAGAAAAAATGCATAGAATTGGAATGACCGCGCCTAGGAGTCCATTGGCTTCCATGTGATTTGTAGAATAAAGTGAAGTAGAATGTAATCAAGATGTGATGATGAATAGACTGACGTACTTCAATAAAAAAAAAAAAAATCTATCAATCTATCTATTTATCTATACAAATATGCCTTGTGAATATTATGATCAATTTGTCCACAAACGCTAATCTTTTCTTTTCTTGCTAGGTTTGTCCCATGGCCTATTGGTCTCATGGATGTTAAAAAATTCTATTCTACTCTATGCTCCTGTTTTCGTTCCTGCTCTTGCTCATGTTTCCGCATCTCGTACCCCTGTTTCTCAGTCCGTTCCGATTTCTGTTCCTGCTCGTGATCATGTTTCCGTTTCTGTCCATGTTTCAGTTCCTGCTCCCGCAATTCCCCAACAGCCAAAGAAGGTTTTGGGATCTGCCCAGTTTCAGTTAATGGCCACCGCTGTCTACGAGAGACCCCATGATGGGACCCTGTTGGAGTCAGTTCGGAGGGCTATGCCCTCTGATCCACTAGCTCAAGAGGTGATTTCTGTTTTCCAGGATCGCAGTGGTAATTTCCCTGAACAGTATGAGCAGTTTGAAGTTCAGGAGGGGCTCGTGTTCCGCAATGGACTTTTGTATATCCCAGATGGTGCTTCCAG
>JAANSK020117460.1:0-15773 GCA_011763485.2 Isoetes engelmannii
CCCCTTCTCACAAAGAATTGCTCCTCAATGGTGTCGTTCTTTACTGACGATCACCAATACCAATGGTAACAACTCCTCTTACAATGTAAATTATTGCCAAATAATGGTATGTCGAGCACCATGGTCGCCAAATTGTTAGAGCCTAAACTCTAACCTTGCAAGAAAGATGAAAACCAGATAAACCAAGCCTCAATCTACCATATAAACTCTAACCTTGCAAGAAAGATGAAAACCAGATAAAGCAAGCCTCAATCTACCAGATCTATGCAATGCACCACACAAAATAACATAATCTCCATAGGTAGCTCAAGCAAAGATCTCTTTTGATATACCGTCTCTCTCTCTCTTGATCGATAGAATAGAGTACTCCCCCTCTACATACGTGCATGTGCATATATACGCCCCATATACGACCATGTCTACACCACCCCACCACACTATAGTGGTGACCCACACCATAGTGGTCTCATATACCACTCCAACAGGGGTCCCACTCTGATTCTGCACCCGTATCGACATGTAACGATTATGCCCATCTATTTTGTGCAGAAAAACTGAAGGTGTCAATACAGTCGTACGTATCCTTTGACCAAAGTATTCTCACGTTTTCACAAGGAAAATGAAATTCATATCTCTGGCTATGGAGTTCAAGCTACCCCCCCCCCCTCCTGCCATTGAAAGCCCCTACAATTCCGAGAGACCATTTGCAAGCACATTTCCTATTTAGAAGTGGTGGCATGTGCAATTGCAATTGCAACAATAGCACCCCGAGGGGTTGCAACAGCAACATCAGTAGAACCCCAATAGGTTGCAGTAGTAGTAGCGCTTGCATAAGGAGTTGTAGCAATACTTGCTTGAGGAGCTATAGCACGGGCATTTGTAATAGCAGATGGCCCAATTGTTCCTTTCTATACAATTCTAGCTACAATATGGTTAGATGGATGGAAAATGTGTACCTTTTTTTGAACCAACGCAGGGCCACCACCAGTTTTTCTTATGTCCCTCACTCGAGTCAGCTCATGTCAACATCACTCTGTTGTAGAGGGGTAAGGTCATAATGGACAACAGGTTGCCCTGACGGTGTCAGACGACCTGAACATGCCTCATAAAACCTATATATTGCATTTTGCAAGTCGACTCGGGTCTCCAGCTGCCTCAATCTGTCCCACAACTTGTCCCTTGGTACAATGTGGAAAGATTTTGCAAAATCCACAAAACAGCGGTACAGATTTTGCCGGCAGTTCTTGCTATCTTCAATCAGGGTTCTTAGAGTGAAGATATGGTCAACGGAGTAGGGAAAAAAATGACTGTTAGGCGCCACCTACGCCATCGCCATCCAGCCACCGTTCTCTTCCTAGGACCGAAAGAAGAACCCAAGCCCGATGGATGAGTCCTTGCTCGAGGATATTCTCCAGGGCCTGGGATTCTACTATGGAATCCCGGAAGAGAACTTAGAATCAGTTAGATTAGTCGAAAATCTTATCAGATTTACCATTGAGCACTCCTCTAGAGTAGGTTTTTGTAGGATTTCAGATGAAGGTACTTTCTACTTGGTTATCCTCTGTTATGACCGTGAGGGATCCCTGAGAGTTAGGATCCACAACTCTCAGCCTTACATTTCTTATGGAAACAGGTTTGAAAGGAATTTATTCAGGATGCAGATCTTGGCAAGGTTTGGAAATGAACCAATTTACCACTGGTGTGCATTTTTCGATCTTCAGCCTGCCCAGATCATTGAGGATATTGAAATAGTGGTCTGGAGGTACCTGATTGCCAATTAGTCTAGGATATTGAGTTTGTCTAGGTTTTAGTCAGCTTTACAGTTTTCTTGGCTTTGGTTTTGGTTTGGAATCGGTCAGTTTGGGTTTTTTTGTTCTGGTTTTCGGTTAGGGCAGTCGATTCAGCATCATGTCGCCTCGGGCTTCATGTCATTCTTTGGCCCCTTTGAGGTGACAGATCAAGAAGGTTTCCTTGCATCAGGGCCATACAGGGATAGATTTTGGGCCCACCACCCCTCCCCCCCCCCCAAATTCCTTTTGACAGTTCTTATACAGAAAAATTATTTGGCTGCCATTTGTTTGCTTCGGGCTTCGTGATCTGTTTTCTGCGAGCCTTTTGCTCTTGGCTCTCCTCTGTGCAGATTTTCGCCGCCTCTTGCCCTTTTCGGGATTCTTCTTCTGTCTGTCTCGCCCCATTTGTCATGTCCATGACCGGATCAAGCAAGAAGGGAAAGGGAACAGAAATAGTAAGACAAAAAGTTCTGAAAGAGATTGAGGATGACGAATGGAACCAGATTTTTTGGTTGGACAATAGAAAGGATGAAGCTTGGACTCTGCTGAAGGGCATCTATACTGGGCTTCAAATTACCAGGGAACAGCAAGGTGCTGCTGCAAGGTGTATGGGAGTCGAAGAAGATGGTCTTTTGCTCACTTGCATTGAGAAGATTCGCAAAATGAACAAGGATTATTTTGATGATAGAGCAGATGACAGGGACTGGGTCTGGAATATGCTGAGTTATGTTCAAGAGATTGATATAAATTTGTACAAGCTCATTACCGTCAAGCAAGGGCACTCAGAAGTCGACGACTGCAGCCTCAAAAACGACATCTTCAGCAAGACTATGGAGGATCTTCTGGGCAGTGTAAAAAAGATGGCAGCAAAATGGGAAACGATCAGGAAAGGATCGAAAGCGAGCATTCAGCTCATTAAAAGATGGGAAAATGCGGAAGATCACATCATTGAAAGTCACAGGAAGCGGCTTTTGTCTTCCCTCCCTCATAAAACTGAGGTTCTTCAGGATTTCAATACTCCAGTGGAAGCGTATCAATTACGCATGAAGTAAGGGGCCAAAGAATGCAAAATAAGGGACAAGAATGGCTATTTCAACCCAACTCAAGTAGACTTTTGTGACTGCGCCAACTGTGAAGAGATCAAGCAGTCCAAGATGCATCTCAATAAGACAAAAGAGGTTGGAGGCACCATTTGGAACCGGCTTCCAATTCTGGGCAAAAGTGATGCTACAAAAGGTTTGCATCCTACTATTTCTTTTAAAAATGTTCTTCTTGGTAGGGCCTCTGAATGCACTGACAATATCTGTAACAGAGGCCCTTGGTATACTTGTAGGGGGTGGTGCTCCTTGAAGGGGGATTGCAAGAACATGCCATGTGCCGTTGTATGTCCTTAGGATGCTGGCTAGTGCTACGACGTTAAAATATACTTCCTTCCTTCCCTAAAAAGGATATTCTTGACTTATATGCATTAGTGGACCAAACAGCCTCTGACAACTTTTCTAGGAACTTTTCTCCTCCATTTCCCTCTTAATCTTCCCTCTGTTGCAGATTTGAAGTTTTGGATCACTAAAATTTAGAATATTCCTATTCTGTCCATTCTTAAAACGGATAGCAGAACTTTTCAAATTGTGTGTAGGGATCAGGGTTCGGTCAAAATTATTCTCAAGAAAAAAATTGATAAGATCAATGGTCACCCCTGTTATATCATGGAATGGACGAGCGACTTCATCCCTGGTAGCACTGAGGCCATTTGTTCCACTGTTTGGGTTTCCTTCCCAAACCTCCCCCCAGCCTTCTGGACCAATACTCACCTTGCTGTCATTGCTCAAAGGTTGGGAAAAATCATTGAGATTAGCATCCCTCAAACTAACTACCCTTCTGTTTGTATTTCTAAGAATGTTAACTCTGACTGGCAGAAGGAGATGAAGGTTATGATCAAAACTAATATTTTTCTTAACCTTAATGTGGTTTACTCTAAGAAGCCTATAGAAATTAAGCAGAAGCAAAAAGAGGACAAGGGAAAAGCCCCTATCACTGCTCCGAGACAGACTTGGGTGCCAAAGCCTCCTCAATTTCAGGCCTCTCAATTTCAGGCTCAATTTCAAGCTTCCAGTTCCCAGACCAACAAGGAGGATGATCCACCTCGGCCTCATTTTCAACCAACCCCTGATAAAGGTGAGGTGGCTCTTATCAAGAAAGGAAGAGATAGTGCCAATCTGGTCCATATGGAGGACAATCTTAGTATTATAATCAAGAATGTAGACCTCTCCATTAGGCTAGATAATGGTGGGGTCACCTTTTCCATCCCTCACATCTCTGTGCCTGACAATAATCATGATAAGGATGACATCCAAGCAGAGGAGATTGAAAGAAGAATTGAAGAAATTCTTAATTCAGAGGAAGAAGAGGAAAAATGGTCCTTGGTTACTAAAAGAAGAGGCAGAGGTAAAAAGAAGATCCTCCCTGGACCAAGCAGAGCACGCCCAAGAAAATCCACCATACAAGCAAGTATGGCTGTCGGTAAGTATAGGTATTAATGGATAAAAGTATAAAATGTATCACATGGAATTTACAGGGCATTAATAGCAGTATCAAGAGGGAGAGGCTTAAGGTATGTCTTACTGTTCTTTGTCCTGACATTCGATTTATCCAGGAACATAAAATTCATGATTCTGGTCATGAATCAATTATTTCTAGATCCATGCCCCAGGATTACAGGGTATGGTCTATCCCTGCTAACAACTCTTCTGCAGGAATTGCCATTGTTTGGAAGAATTCTCTCAACATCTCGGAAGAATATATGGTTAATGACTCAGATGGCAGATGGCAAATTCTTAGTTGCACTATTATGAAGACCAAATTAATCCTTGTCAATGTATATGCCTACAATGACCCTAGTGATAGGATCAGAATCTGGAATAGGCTAAAAAGCAGCATTGATAGTCTTGACTTTGCGGAATGCATCCTGGGGAGTGACCTGAACATGGTCACCAATGAGTATATGAAGAACAGAAACTTCAGACCCCTGATTCCCCAAGAGAAAAATGCATGGAATAATTTGGTGCTTACTCACTGTCTCATGCTTGCAAGAACAAAACCGGGAGCTTTCAGCTGGAATGACAGGAGGGTTGATCCTATAAAGTGTCTGCATGATAGGTTCCACCTCTCTGAAGGCCTATGGAATTGTAGTAACAGAGTTGAGAATCTTGAAGGTTATACTCTCTCTGATCACTTCCCTCAGCAATTGATCATCTCGACTGCTCAGCAAAACAGGAAGAACTGAGGATAGCCAGGGGATGGAAACTGAAAGCAAAGATCAAAGAGCTAAAAGAAGATGAGAGGTGTAACTCCAAATACTTCTTTGTCAAAGCCAAGGGTAGAATCAAGAGAAATCACATTTTTGAAGTGAAGGTTGGTGATGATATTATCTCAGATGAGAAAGAAATCAAGGCAGCTGCTGCCAACCACTTCATCAACATCATGGGCACCAACCTTGATTGTGATCACCAAACCATGGACAGATTCATCAATCTAAACCACAAAATCACCATGGAAGATAACAGGTATATTAATAATAGATTCAGCAATCAAGAGCTTTTTCAAACTCTCAAGGAGATGGAGAATGGTAAGACACCTAGACCTGATGGCCTGCCAGCATAATTCTTCAAAAAAACCTGGCCCCTTTTAGGTGACCCACCAGCATTGCTAATGAGTTTAGGAGCCAAAAATGTCTGGATGCCAGGATCAATACTAGTCTCATAGCCCTCATTCCCAAAATTGATCAGCCAGCTGCTTTCTCTGATTACAGGCCAATCTCCCTCACCAATGTGATCTATAAGTTCTTTGCTGCTACTATTGCTGTCAGACTGAAACCTATTCTTGATAAAATCATTAGCTCCGCTCAGTCTGCTTACCTCAAAGATAGGTTCATCCTGGACAATGTGATCACTGCTATTCTTGGATTGAACTGGGCCAAAGAGACTAATCAGGATGGTGGTCTGCTGAAACTGGACATTACAAAGGCGTTCAATACTGTAAGTTGGCTCTTTCTTTTCAAATGTTGTCACGCGCTTGGCTTCTCTGAGGAATCTACTTACTTGTTTAGATCTATTCTCTTCAATTCTAGATCCTCTGTTCTAATTAATGGGGAATGTAGCCCCTTTTTCCCCTTGAAGAGAGGGGTTAAACAGGGTTGTCCATTAGCCCCCTTCCTCTTCTTGATTATTATGGAAGCCTTGCATGGCAAGCTTGATGCTGCCAAGAACACTAACTTGATCCAGGGTCTCTCTTTACCCCAGAACAATGAGCTGGATCAAATTCTTAATGGCCATTTTGCAGATGCTACATTCCTTCTTATTGCTATGGACCAACAATCCATATCAGGGGCACAGATTATTCTGGAGGAGTTTGGAGCTGCCTCAGGATGTAAAATTAATCCTGTCAAATCAAAGGTCCTAACTAGGGATCAGGTAAAGGGGGAGCAGACAGCTGCTCTCCTGAGCTGTAAGTATGATCCTCCTACTTCTATCTCTAAGATTCTTGGAATACCCTATGCTATTAAGTGTAGTCCTTCTGATATTTGGAGTGGTATAATTGAAAAATTCCAGAGAAAGGTTGATAGCCTCAACTCCAAGTACCTGTCCAAGAATGGAAGAGCCATTATAGCTAATTTTGTTATCTCTTCCTCTCAGGTCTATCAGTCCTCGATTATTTTGGCACCTAAGAAGGTCTCCACTAAGTTACAGAGTATTATTGGCAGGTTTATTGCTTGTGGACAGAATAGGAGATGTTGGACCCCAATTTCTATGACTGAGTGTTGCAAAAAGAAGAAATTTGGTGGTCTAGGGGTGATGAATATCTGTCTGCAGGGCAAAGCGTTAACAGCTAAGTATTTTTACAAAGCTGCCCATGGTCTTATCAAGCACCCTATTTCTATCCTCATCAAGTATTACCTCAGCAAGTGCCACCCCTTTGGTTGGAGGCAGCTCAAATTGAGTCTCCCTCATTCCATCTACTTCCCTTTCACTGTGCCTAGCTCAACCCCAGGCATTCTCAAGAAGTGGATCAAGGCCTGGTGGGAGGTTAAAGGTATGTTTACTTGGAAGGAGGGTCTTTCGAGGGATCAAACGATTTTTTGGAATCCGGCCCTTCTCACTAATGACCCCAGCTTGTGTCTTGCCTGTCACTTCCCTGATCAGGTTAAGATTTGGAACAACAAGGGGGTTGTCTTCATCAGTGACATGTTTTATAATGATCAGATCATTCCCTTTCACCAATCCCCCTTGGCTGATGAGGATGATAGATGTCAGCAGCTTTATCACAACATTTGCATTACTTTAAGCACTGGCCTCTGGACAAATGAAGACTTCAATTGGAATCACAATGGTATGGATGGCTATACTATAAGAAAGGGCTACAGATTCTTGATGCGTGATCAGTATATCACACTTCATGATAAATGGGACACCAATCCCGACAGATGCATCAGAAATCTTGTGTTTATGTGGAACAGTTCCATCTTGCCCAAGATAAAGGCCTTTATGTGGCAGTTGTGGCATAAAGCTCTTGCCACCAACAAGAAGAGATATAAGCTGAATATGGCTGACTCTAACATTTGTATAAGATGTATGGGACAGGCCGAGGACGAGGATCATCTGTTTAGATCCTGTATCTGGTCTGAGTGGATCCTTAAGTTGGCCTCCAACTTTCTTCAGACTGACCTTTCTAACATGAGTTCTTTGGACTTTTTTCTCCCTGACAGGCCTACAGATTGGAAGATTTATATTCTCCTTTGGAGGATTTGGAAAGGAAGAAACAATTTCATTTTTAATAATGAAATTACTCATCCTGAAGCGATCATCAAGCAGACTAATTATGACATTAGCTCGATCAATGAGGTTTATGGTTTTTAAACTAATGTCAGCTCTTTTTATTTTCCCTAGGCATTATCTTTATGCTGCTTCGGCGAATTCAGTGGAAAAAGATTCACCCTGACACGAACGCGGCTTGGATTAAGCTGTTTGGAGCTCCAAACCCATACGAGCACCGGATTCTTTGTCAATGCAATTGTTGCTGCGAAGATATTGAGAAAACTAGGTCCCTGCTATGCACAACCAAGGACAAAAAGGGGCGCTTTAATATGGCAAAGGCAGAATCTTGCCTCTGTCTATTCTGCTCCCTTAGCGTGGTGGTTAAAGGAAAGGGCAGGAAGGATACGACTTCACACCTTCGCTCCTATTTCTAGATCATCCAGCCCAATTCCCAACTTAAGTCGATGGCTTTCTGGTTTCAATTCATCTTTCTGTCTACTGCACTCTTATGATAGAACTCTCAGATACACTGTAACTTATATATTTTGGTCACTGCTACTCGGGTTATACTTCCCTGTAAAAAGTACTTTTGTACTCTAGTGTTTACTTAATACATAAAACTGCCTTCAATTAAAAAAAAGATATGGTCAACGACAGAGTGTCTGGGTCGGAAGCCTGCCTATATAAGAGCACGCACCTCCGCGTTTTCTGCCCATATTGTCAGCCGTTGCTCAAGGATGCCAGCCAGCAATTTTGCAAAAAGGGAGCTGACCATGATAGTGTGATAGTTGGCTGGGTAGTGAGGGTCACCTGCCTTGTACATGGGAACAACTGTGCTAGTGGTCCACTGCGGAGGGAAGCCTTCTTGCAATGCTGCATCTTCCTAGGAAAATGACTTGGATATATCACAAAACGTCACATTTTGATCAGACAAATAAAATCATTGGACAAATAGCAAATATGAGACATCAAAGGAAATGTCAGGATTCCATGACCCTACCTGGGATTTAAAACTAATGTGATTCATTTTGTATGAAAGTTACTAAGGATTATGGCTAGAGTAGTCTGTGATGGCCCTAAAAGAGATCCTGAAGCATAAGAAAATACTTAATGGAACTAACTAATCATGATATGTACCCGTGTATAGAGAATGATATCAGCCTTCACACTCTAGTGAAATGAAGAATTGGTGAGTCGAGAGTGTACAATATTAGTGTTGTAGGTATAATAATTAGAGCAGTAATGCAGACAATGGTGATAATCATAGCTACCGGGAACCAAGTTCCCAACTCCGTTCCCGTTCCCAACTCCGTTCCCGAGGGTCCATAGTTCCATAAGTTCCCACATTAATTCCCGGTAGAAAAGGGAATATCCCTTGAATATACTTGAAATATCCCTCGAATATTCTCGCATATGCTCGAATATTCCCTTCCCATCCCGTTCCAAATTTTAGATACATGTTCCCGTTCCCGTTCCGTGTAGCTACGGTGATAATAAGTAAACTATGGGAGGTGAACAAAATATATTTGGATGAAGGACAGACATGAGATAAGGTAGAAAAAATGTATATGTATATGATGTGCTATTCTTGAAATCCTAGATCCTAATAGATAGATAGTAGTTTTAACGTCACGCCACTAGGTAGCATCCAACTAGACATGTGACCACACACTACATTGCTCGGTTATAAGCATGTGGTTTCATGGGATTGTGGATTTGACCCCAAGTGCTCGAGCTAAAAAGGCTTTATGTACCTGCTCCAGGTCATTCTAGGTGACCAGGGATATGACGGGGCTCGATACTTCGACCTCGTATAGAAGAACGGGTTCCAGTAAAACCCTAAACAAGTGTGATAGATGGGCCTAGTCATACAACTTTGCTTTGTAATTGTTGTTTTGCATCACATACAATGCCTTCCAGCCCGCTGTCACTCGTAACCAGATGGAAGTATATACCAGTATGTGGTAGTTGGAAACTCTATTCTCATGTGCTTGTAGGTGGGTGCTACCTCTAAATTTTTCCGCTAATAAGTAAAGGAGGGATGCCTTGGCACGCGAAAATGAGACAAGCAGTACCTTAGTCTTGGCCAAATTGACCCGCATTCCAGTTGCTCGACATAAAGTATATGGGGCATGTCGATGATGCTGCATGTCTTCTTGGGTGTAGGCTAAGAGATCCACAGCATCGACATATATGAACTGCATAATAATCTGGTGCATAAGCTGAGCTCTGTCACCCTTGATCAATGTAGAGACCAAACATCTTGGTGCGAGCGGGCATCCCTGGAGGACCCCCCAATACTAATGTTGACAAGCGGAGAGAATGGCAAAAGAAGTACTAGAAAATGACAATGGTACCTGGATTAGATTTACGTCTTGCAAAGCCTTTGCTCTGGCCTAGAAGCTTAAAATATGCTCCTTCTATTCAATGATTAAAAGGTTTGAGTTTCAAATTCCATCACCAAAACTGAAGGTTGAGCATTATTTAGCTCATTCGTATCTCCATTTCTGGCAAAGTAGAAATGACCTCTCCAAGTGAAAGACATCAAACAAAACAAATAACATCAAACACACAATCCCTAGCTCTATATATAACTGCTCTACCAATCCCAATATCGACATTGAGCCAATCTTTATGCCTTAGGGCCTTTTTCTCTTTGCCGCTCATTTCGTTTATAAAAACTCATCAAAACATCATCTTTCTTCACAAAATTCTTATTGTCAACATTATAAATGATGTAAAAGAGTATCCCCTTTGGACGCAGTTTGAATGTCATCCCCTCACCCCCCCCCCAACCAAAAAAATAAATAAATAAAATAAAAATCCCCCGATTTATATTCTCTTTAGCTCACATCCCGTCTTTTCTATCCCTTTGTCTCTTGTTTGCTACTGATAGTGATCTCACTATTGCATATTATTTATTTAGCTAGGCCATAACTAAGCTATTGGGTAATTACCTCTTTCCGCCATAAGAAAAAGGAAAGAAAAATCTAGAAAAGGAGCAGGGGTAGTATAGAGTAGAATAAGGGTAATCCAACTATGGCTATAGGTCAATAGCAAAAAAGAATCCCACAACTAGCAAGTCCCTAAAAACACTAATGTTAATTGCCACTATTACAGACAACTACAACTACTACAACAAGCCAAACATTACCTAAAGGATCAATAACACTAGCTAAGACTTGTTTCAATACGTCACGTCAAAGTACTTCATCAAAAGTATGAGTAAACTCCTACCCACCCAATATAAACAAATGGCTCGAAGGAAGAGTTAAAGTATGCCTTGGAAATCCGATGTGCTTCCAAAAGCTTCTCACGGAGCAAGTTCATCGGTTTTGTCGGGGTTGCGACAGCATGTGGTGCACGACAGAAGTTTCAACAGGTCTTTTTTTGGATAGGTTTAGGTTTCTCGATATTTGTTTTGAATGGTTTCTCGATAGGCAATGTAGTTATGAAGTGTGTGTCATCTGATATGTCTCAGTTTTAAGTTAAGGCTGGGCAATTATTTCAGTTGGGCTAAATATCAGTAGGGCACGGTCCTTATACAATATTAGAGTGGTCCCTCAGGTATTCGTGTCATCTTTTAGAATGGCTTTGGTGTTATTTATCATTTAATGTCCTTAGTATATGTGTCACTTTTTAGGACATTTAATTTTAGTTCTAGCCTTTAGTATCATTCTACATTTAACATGTCCTTGAGAGCATAACTTGTGCTTTTAAGTATTTGGTATTTAAACTATAGCTAATGCCTTGGACACATACGCAGATTATTTATTTTAAGATATAGGCCACAACTAAGCTATTGAAAGAGTACATCTTTTTGCCATATGAAACTAGAAAAGTTTAAACATAGCACTCATTGGTCTTCTTTCATCATTATCCTTGCTATTTCTTATCTTGTGTTATGGTTGCCTACATACCAGTGATATATAACTCTAATCCTTTTCCTTCTCTTATTTCTATGAGTTGTTAACCACACTTATACATAGTACAAATATAAGTACAATGATAAGGAAGGAAGTATATGTGTGTAAAAACTTACAATCTCTAAGCAGTAGGTTTGCTCCATTTGTTGAACTGGAGCCATTGGTTGCAAGAAGTTAGTAGCCAAGAAGGTTATTTCGTAAAATTAAAAGATGAGATATGCATGTGAAGACTCACATCTTCTTAATGGACATGCTTGGTCCATCTGTTGATCTGCATCATTGGTTGCATCGTTTTTATCAGCCATAATCATCTTTGTACAGCAACTCACCCTTCTTCTCGTTGCCACTACTGTTATCAATATTCCTTCTTCCTAACATGACTCGTGGCCTCCATCTCCTATAATATCTTAACTGTAAAAGTGTGTAAATTGGCAAATATTGACAACATTATCTTAGGTCGAAAACATGAGATGATGATTGCTCACTTGCTTGTGATGAAAGGATGGTTCAATTCTCGAGATACTGTAAGCTGCTTCTTAGGATCCAAAATGAATATTCTTTCCATCAGAAGATGAAAATGACCACATAATACAGGGTCTTCATCAGCTCCTCTAAATGTAGCAATAAGAGTACTAATGTCTTTCGTCTTAACATTGTTAAATGCCCTTTTTACCAATTTATTTGTAATATCATCTTGTTCAAAGGCACACAAGTTATAGTCCTGATCAAAATGATGATTTGCAAATGCAAACCTCCTCAACATCTTCTTTGGATATGGCCCATTCAATTCCATATGTAGCCTAAGCATCTCATTGTTTGTTTTTCCTGGAAAGAGCAATTTGCCAGTGTAAAATTCATATAGACAACAACCAACCGACCACATGTCTAAAGCGTAATCATATGGTAGCCCAAGTATAATCTCAGACGCTCTGTAGAATCGACTAACAAGATAAGGTTATCTCATTTTTCCCAACAAACATTGCAGAGCCAAAATCACGAAGCTTAAGCGTACTTTTGGATTTGTTGACCAATATGTTTTCTGGTTTTATCTCGCAATGCAACACACCACAATTCTCAAGATGCTTCAATGCAATAAAAAGTTGCCTTGCATAAGAACGAACTGCCTGCATACTAAGACCAATACCGCGGCCAAAATCCTTGAGAACATTACGCATATTCATATGAAAAGATTTGAAGACAAGGCACAAGTGCTTGCATTACACAAAACTAGAAAGAAGATGCACACAATGTTGTCTCCCTCCTGGAATATTCAGTATAACTACCTCTTGATGTCCAAACTTGAACATTGTCTCATTGTTGCGAATTATTTTAATAGCAACCTCTTTAGTTTCGCTGGCACTAGCTTTTGAATCAAGAGCGCAAACCACCTGGGAAAAGACACCTCCACCATGAGGTGATACAATATGATAACGAGAATTTAGTACTTCGCCAACACGATAACTGTAATATCCTTCCTTGTCGTCACAATTGTCGATTAGGTTGCTAGTGCGAGTAACAATTCCATTTACTCGGCGAGTCTTTCGCCCTTGGGCTGGTGATTCACCAAAAATATCATCTGAAAATGAAGCAACACAAATTTGATTTCCATCCTTAACAAAAGCTATTGGCATGCGATTGATGTTGTGTTCCCAACCTTTGTCTCTTCACATTCTTTCTTTTCATTAGCTTGGCGCTATTGATTGTATTTCTATAAAATAGCTCGCCGTCGCTTTCTACTTTCTTCCATTATCTTCTCATCAATACAATCGCCATCCTCTTCTACAACCACCATTTTGTCTCCTCCAAAGAGTTAGAGACCCGATTTTGTTCTTTCCATTGTATTGTTGTATATATAAGATTATGAGAAAAGGTCGCCTTTTATAAGAAAAGGTTGCCTTTTTCAAAAAGCCTTTACCAAAATTAGGAAAAATTAAGGACTGGACGAGTGATACAGGAGAACGATATCAGAAAATGGTGGGTGATAACAGGTTTCAATATCCACAAAGAAAGCACTGCTTCTTCATCCAACCAAAGCGCCTTCCGCCTTACCGATTTTGATTTGTCTCATTGCCGCTTTCTACCTCTTCTTCAGCATGCCTCTTCTTCAGCACGCCTCTTCTGCAGCACGAATTATCCGACATATTGCAATGATGAACGAGTTTTCTTCTCCGAGACAACCAAAGACGACCGTAGATGCTATTTTTGATTATTTAGGACATTTTCAGCCTTCGTTGTAGGTACTTACAACCACATTCTTGTTTAGGGTAAAGAAATCTTTGGAGACTGAACTAGTTGTAGACTGGAGGAAGCCTTTTTCAACTCCTTTTGCATTTATAGGTATGGGTGCCCTATCTCCTTACGTATACTTTGGTCAATCAAAACTTCTATCCCTTCAACCACTCTTATGAAACCATTTCCATCCAACATTCTCTTTTTCCAGAACACAATTGTTAGAGATAACAGTGAAACAGTGACAAGAACTGAATTGCATTATTGTCTTCACCAACATGCTTTATATTTCTGCACTTGGTTGATTTACTCCTGATGTAAAGGTATTAGGGCTGATTAAAGGTTCATTGCCATATAAAATACGTCCAAAGTGTGTCAATCTTGGATGCTTGCTTGTCACTTTGCGGCGGGTATTCTGCAATATTTTGGTTTTCCTTTTGATTTTAAAGCGAGGAATTTAACTCTTTCAGGCATTAGGCACTTAGGCAATTAGGATTAATTCTGTGGCTTCCATATTCGATGACATATGATTAGCATCCCCAAATGTCCTTCCAGTGATAGGGGGCACCATTATACTTTGTGTATTATTCTTCTTGACGAGATTAAACTGATGTGTCTGAATTGTATTAGAGAGCACCTGGTTCGCATTTCTGCCTAGATATAAATTCTTCTCTTCACTGGTCGGAAGAACCATTGTACTATTTCCCTTCTGTCCATCACCTGCTTTATCTTGTTGTGACTTGTTCATAACTTCCTTTGAACCAGCAAAAGCGGCATCCATTAACTGTGTGTGAAAGGTTCAGGATCTTTCATCTTAACATCTTAGCACATTAACAGCTTTGCGAGCTGAAATGTGATACGGCTCTAATGACCGATTTTGCACATCTGTTTTGTTAATAATGCAAAAATGACTTCTGATTGCTGCCTGGATGTCCTTAAAAAGTGGGCTAGTTGGACTGGAAAAATGCCATTAAGCAATGTAGATCAGATGCACTATAGCATTTCATAAAACACTATTTTATTGAAACCAATGATGATTCTAATTTGCATTAAACATTTAGTTAGAGACAAAATTCAGCATCCTATATCCGCATCATATGATGTGCTTCCCAAACAAGCAGGGTTCTAAGATTATAGAAATGTAATGTTAAACAATTTAAAATGCCATCTCCTTCAGCTTGCCTCTTCTGCAGTCGAATTATCCAAGATATTGCAATATGGAGTTTTATTCTCCGGGACAACCAGAGACGCCATAGATGTTACTTTTGATGATTTAGGACATTTTCAGCCTTAGTTATAGGTATTTACAGTCACATTCTTGTTTCAGGGTAGAGAAAGTTTGGGAGACTGAACTAGTTGTAGACTGGAGGAAGCTTTTTTCTGACTTCTTTTGCATTTGTAGGTATGATGCCCCGCCTCCTTTCGTATACTTTGGTCAATTAGAACTTCTATCACTTCAAACACCCTTATGAAACCATTTCAAATATTCTCTTTTGCCTGAACACAATTGTTAGAGATAACAGTGGATAGTGACGAGAACTGAATTGCATTATTGTCTTCACCAACATGCCTTATATTTCTGCACGTGGTTGATTTACTCTTTGATGTAAAGGTATCGGTGTTGATTACGGGTTCATTGCCATCTAAATTACGTCCAAATTGTGCCAATCTTGGATGCTTGCTTGTCACTTTGCGACGGGTATTTTGCAATATTTTGGTTTTCCCTTTGATTTTAAAGCGAGGAATTTACCTCTTCCTGGCATTGGGCACTTAGCCAGTTGGATTAGATTTTGTGGCTTCCACATTAGATGACATATGATTAGCATCCCCAAATGTCCTTCCAGTGATAGAGGGCACAATTATATCTTGTGTATTATTCTCCTTGACGACATTTTTTTTTTTTTTTTTTTTTGAAGGAATGGGATACTTTTTTCATTAATGAAGGAAAACCATACAAAGTAGTTGATAAGTCCTCATAACAGACTTAACAACTTTACAACTTGCAAGAGTGTTTGTAA
>JAANSK020117571.1:0-15772 GCA_011763485.2 Isoetes engelmannii
CGGACTCTCCGGCGAAGGCGACCCTCCCCACCGACTAACCGACCGGTGACGTCTTGCAACCCTCCCTAGGACTTGGGAGAAAAATTGAGCAAGTGCCATGCGTGACCCTCTCCCCTTCGTTAAGGAAGCTGATGAAGGAAAGAAGGTGAGATAGGAAACCTAAATAGGGGGCTAAGGGGCTAAGATAAAATAACTACCAGGCAACTACCTAGTAGTTTAAGAAATTCATTTACCTTCAATTCCTTGAATTTGAAGGTAAATGACACTTCTAGAACTACTAGAGGTAGGAAACACAAATAAAGAACCACCCACATGGGCATCTCCTAAACAACTCAAAACATAATACATATTTAAGAAGAGGCAGAAAGAGTGTGTACCACTAGGGGCGCCGAACTCTAATAGCATTTCTGAGGTACTGGTTGAGGAAAGGCCTAAAGAGCGAGAGACTATATAGAAGTTGTTTAAGTAAAATTGGAATCACATAGCCATCCTTAGCAGACCTTCAAAGGACCACCGACCATGGGCTTTAAACAACCGATCTGGAATATTGAAGGCTGCAGTAGTAGTGGCACCACCCCGCCTACCCGAATGAGTACCAAAGGCATCAGGGTTTTCTCCAATAGCTTGCAAACAATATCAAAACCATGAAATGAAGGGTGGAGTAAGAGATCACTTTCCTACGAAGTAAAGTGCCAGAAGCAGGGCAATGAATACCACGGAAAGGATAACCACCTAAAGGGCCATCCAAAGCTCTAAAGTTTCCTATGGGGCTCTGATCATTTGGTCTTGGTGCATCTTGGGGGGATATAGGTGGAGTGTTCTCCTTATCTTCAAAGTTAAGATTATCATCATCACCACACTCAAAGGTATCCATAAATGCTGCAGATGTGCCCTCCATGTCAATGTGACTATCAAAACCATCAGCCCCGAAATTTTGAGGAAAGGCATCATCATCAAACTGTCCATTGTCCCCAGCTCCTGGAATATCACAATCCCTAGTGCAATCGTGTCTCAAAATTTCCATCTCTGAAAAGAATTTCCAGTCTGAAGGCTGAGCACCTGTCATACTGCATTTATCATGTTCCTCTTTGTAAGTTCTCAGTAGTTTGTCGTACTAGTTTGTCGTAGTTTGTCGTATTTGTTCTTCAATTGCCTTAATGATTTCAAACCTGGAACATATGGCTCTACTCTCCTCATGATTTCATTCCACTGTCTTTTGCTCAGATTTAAACCACCGTTAAGCAGCTTGTATTCCTGTAAAACATTGATGAAAGTAATAACTGCCCTATCATTAAACTCGATCCCCTTGGCCCTTTGTTTTCTTGATGCCAAGTCCATGTCATCAACATCTGTATATGCAGCAATTATTTCCCTGTTCACATTCACAGATAGTTCTCTTGTTGCAGCAGCCTTTCCTCTCATTGCAGAAGATGTCTCTCTCACAGATAGTTCTCTTGTTGCAGCAACCTTTCCTCTAATTGCAGAAGATGTCTCTCTGTTTGCAAACGTTGCAGCCAAACCTTCAATCTGGGAGGCATTATTGAGATTGTTTGGAGCAGGCAACCTTCTCCTAGTTGCTACTGGCTTGGTTATGCCCATGTTAAGGGAATTAGAGGCTGCTCCTGGTGTAAGAGGCTGAGCCATAGTAGTAGCAGGTAATATAGATCCTCTAGCATGCTGATTTCTCTTAGGATTTAGCTTCCCAGCAGGTTTCTCTTTCATGTCTAGTCTTAAAGACACTGTAAACTCGAAAATTGGATAAGCATTACTAACATCAAAATCTTGACATGTAAAATGCATCTTATACTAATATAAACTCTCTAAAAATAAGCAATACATCTTCCACTCTCTATAAGCTCTCAAAACCGTGAACTCTTCAAGATAGGTTAAAATATAATAAGCTGAGCCTGGATTGGACATTAAATCGTTCTGCAACTAAGAGCATTCCACGAAAATATCTACCTTCAGATAAATTTTACGAAAATAAAAAAGAAGAATAAACTAAGATCGCAGCTATTCTAGGCATGCATCTATTCTTAGCCATACGAGAAATACATACCGGCAGGTGCAGCTCGAAACGTGGACAGATGTGAACCAGCCGTGGCCGTGCTCGAGGAGTTTCGTGGAGTTCTAAAATGTGGTCGGAAAATGTTTTTTGAATAATTGGTTAACAATTGTTAACAATTATGTTAACAATGAGGCATTTAGTTATGGTTAAAATTTCTCCCAAACTATCTCCCATGGGAGATATCAAAACACGTCTCTACTTAGAGACAAAAAGTGTCTCCCATGAGAGAGAATATAAGAGATGATTATTATCTCTTAAAAAAAAATTTAAGCATGTGGATAACCTGAGAGAGAGAAGTGAAGTGAAGTTTATTAAGTCTTTGGGAGGCCTCAAAGGCCTATAGACATACAAAATTCATACATCATCATAGAAGAGTAGGTGAGTCTCCGTGTCCTCATCTAACTCGTCACTCTCACTCATTATATCTTCATCTTCCAGTATACTGCTAAGTCTCTCTAAGCAACTCTCTCTGTGTTTCAAAAGCTCTAATAGGTAAGCACCAATCTTCCCTCCCTCCATAGCGAAAAAACTCTGGAGGTCTTCGGCCATAACTCCATGCTGAGTTCTCAGAAGGTGGTATGCACTACACCTGAGTATTGCATGTGCTTCATCTTCGACTTGCTCTTCTCCACAGATTTTACAGTACCTTTCAGCTCTAGTGATGATATGCCCCCATCTCCCGGTTTCAACACCTAGGTGGTGTGAGCTAAGTCTGATTCTACCGATTGCATGCCTTTTCTTTACCGAGATATTTTCTTCTAGATACTTGGCTGCTCTCAGATCGGGATTCGTGTGTTGCTTATACAGGATCATCTTAGTTTTAGGCTGTGACCATAATTTTTTCTGAACCTTGCAAAAGACCCATTGTCTCAGGTCATCCACTGATATTGCTTCCTCCCATTTCATGTTCCATCTCTCAAGCCATTTTATAACATCATTGAACCAACCTTTGTCCTTACTTGCCATCATAGCCTTATGAGGTAAACGTGTGTCATCCATTGAGATCACTTTTTTCAAGTAACGTATACATCGAATCAATGCTTCTCCTTCTAGTGGTAGGAGACCACATTCTGTTAGCATCATCGGGTAGGGAGTTTGGGATTTGACCCCTATCTCCAGCCTTATGAACTTCTTTAGAATCTGCTCTAGATCTTCCCACAAGCCTAGTGGTAGACTTGGCCCCCAGATCTCACAGCCATATAATGCTACATTTTGTACTAGTGAATCAAAAAGCTTCTTTTTAAGCGTCCAGGACCATAAATGAGCCTCTCTACATAGACTTTGCAATGCATATAAAGCCTTGTGTCCACAGTAGCATGCTTATGCCCTATATGCGGATGATCTTCTTCTATCTACTCATAATGAGAGAGATCTCCAAGCACAAATTGATACACTTGAATCCTTTTGCATTGAATATGGGCTGACTCTTAACCTTGGTAAAACCAAGGTTCTTGGATTTGGAACACGCAAAAATATCAACATACATTACCATGGTGAGCCATTGGAGCATGTTGCTTCTTATAAATATTTGGGATACGAAGTTTGTGCTAGCCCGCACCCTTGGTCACCAGGGGTAAATCACCGTATTGTTGCTGCTACAAAGGCTCTGTATGCAATGATGAATCAGTGTAGACACGCTCATATCCAATGCTGGAAACGCTTAAACAGCTCTTTGATGCACTTGTGGTGCCAGTTGCTTTGTATGGGTCAGAGATTTGGGGAGCCTCAATCCCAAGGAACAATTGGGCTGAACTGGAAGGTGTACAAAAACTTTTTCTTCAATACTTCCTTGGGGTTAAAAAAGGCACCTCTTACGAGATAATGCTCATAGAAACAGGCTCTGCTCCCTTAGAAATTGTGGCAGCTGAAAAGACAACACAGTTTTTGAGAAGATGCTCCAAAGATGAACACAAGCTGTCATTCACTGCTGTAGAAGCCTCAAAGGTGTTAGCAAATGCTAATAAAACCAGCTGGTACCGGGATGTCAGTAAATGGGCAGATCGGCTTGGTATCTCTTTGGAAGCTGAGCGGGTATCAAGGAAGACAAGTGTTGCTAAATATGTGCAGAATACAGGAAAAGCAAAAGTGGGCTATTACTTCCGGGACTTCAACTCTCTCATGACACTTGGCCCTCAACCATATCTGTTAGCTGAGATGCCTAAATATCTGGTTCAAGCCATTGCTAGGTTCAGGATGAGCTCGCACATGCTTATGATAGAAGTTGGCCGATGGAGGAAGCTTGAACAAAAAGACAGATTGTGTGACTGTGAATCAGGTGAGGTGGAATCAGAAGAGCATGCAGTGTTCAGATGCCATAAGCATGAAAATGCTAGGGC
This sequence comes from Isoetes engelmannii, assembly GCA_011763485.2. Taxonomy (NCBI): domain Eukaryota; kingdom Viridiplantae; phylum Streptophyta; class Lycopodiopsida; order Isoetales; family Isoetaceae; genus Isoetes; species Isoetes engelmannii. The sequence goes on from JAANSK020117571.1 coordinate 4,405, forward strand.
AAAATTCTCTGCTTTGAGATGGACAAGTTCCAATCTAATGGAGTTCTTCAGTGATACAGAACACTTAAAACAAATTGGCAGGTTTATCCATGAGCTACTTTGTAGCGCCAATTAAATGATCAAAAACTTTGTACTTTGTCCCATAGCCATTTCGGCTCCCGTGGACGTTAATACACACTTACTTACTTACTTACTATATTGATTGATAGTGGGTCTGATATTTGTTATGAGCAATCCTTATCTGTCAAAAAAGGTTTGCAGCATTTACTGGCCACCTCTAAGAGAGAGCAACAAGTTTTTTTGATGCAAATGATGACTATTGCAGGTCATATGTTAATTCTCCCATATACTAATGTTGTTTGTGAAAATATTCTCTTCCTCATCAATCTGGAGTTGACGTTTTCAACAACCTGTGTTCAGGACTAGTGCAATAAAATGGCTAGCCTACATAGCCATTTCAATCTGGTTCACATTCCATTTTACCAGTATCCTATCAAAAGCATGCAAATGGTTTACCAGTTTTTGAAATGCAAGTAGTGAATTGGGAAAAGATTTAACAATTGAAATCTTAAAATATATTTCACATACGTCAATAGACGAGCCGATTTGATCCCTACTTGCCAATTTAATCCCTAATTTTACATGTCTTGCATCAACTTAATCCCTAATTTTACATGTGTATAAAGCTTAAAAAAGCGTGGGCCATATTCAAATATTGAGTAATTTAAAGTCATCACCAATAAAACACAATACAATTTCGCACTAAAATTGATCACTGTTTGAAAATCTTACCAGAACCACTAGCTTGGCCCTCCTCCTCCTTTTCGTGCATTTTAGTTTCTTCCCATTCTCCTTCATTTTGAACACGTAATTTCCCTTTCTCCTGAGTATATTGTAGAGCCTTTGATCATCCTCCAATGAATTAGATGAATTAGACCTTGTCAAACGAATTAAACCTTACATTATACTCGTCCTCAGCCTCCTCAAGATCAAGCTTTGAGACCCGGCCAATAAATCTTGAAAGTGGAGTATTTTTCTCCATGGCCTCCTCCCTAATCCCATCAACAAATGTCACTTACCCTCCTCATAAAAGTGTAGTTGAGCCCTAACAGATTGTTCTAATTAGTCGAGATTGTTTGAGAGCATCTCAATGAGCTCGTGAGAGAAAAATCTTGTTAGAAACTGCAATAATTGCTCTTTTTCTTTAGGAACATCAGAGCCCAGTACCTGTGGGTCTTGAATTAGGCAAATTAAATCAAAATTTAAAAAGTAAACCAGAGTTGCCTACCTCTATATCACTTTGAATCAAGCTCCAAATTGTACCAGAAACCATTGGCAGATTGAATGCCATCGAAACATAATCTTCTGTCAACAGCTTAGACAACTCTTTACATAAAACCTTATCGTCTGCCATAGCCCTCTGTTGCACCAACCGCTCCATCGCCATCGGCATTCCAAGGTCGGCCCTCCAAAGGTTACCTAATTCCGGGAAATTTACCTTTCCTGCGACACCCTCATCTTGTGGCCTTCTTTTTTCGGGGGGGGGGGGGGGGGCCACTATGTTTTTTTTAGCAAAGAGCTTCCTTATTCATGAAGTACCCCTTTTTTTTTCTTCCTGTCTGCCACAACAGGGGAGGGTCGCCTACGATCGCGCATCCAAGGGTGGAAATCTTCCCCTGACATCAATATTTGCCCATTTACCTCACAATATGTCGCATTGGATGCCCGACGAGATGATATCGAAATGTTAACATTTGTATACCATGAAATTTAAGCAACATTAGATCCTTTTAAAGCTATAGTGCTTGAATAGTGTAAGTAGGATTAGTAAAAAATTATATATTCATAAAAAAATCCTACCTCCAGCCGTTGGGAGTGGATGACCTTAAAAGAGTAGGGGAGGTTGACCCCTACATTTAGCAGAGGTCGCCCCTATCCTAATGAAAAATTGTTAAAGAAAAGAAAATATACACAGAGCCAAAGAAGTGTACACTTTTGCTCAGGCAAAAATGTATCAGGCACCTTATGTATACGTGCCTGAAAACTCCAAAAAAACCCCTCTACTGCCCACTCACATGTTCTATGGTATGACGTTAAAATACTCTCTCTCTCTCTCTCTCTCTCTCTCTCTCTCTCTCTCATAGAAACTTGGCGATGGCGCCAAACAACAAACCTAAAGCTGGCAAACCGACCAGAGTAATGACAACGAGGGCCCTTCCTGCATCGCCCAGCCTGACCCTGGGGTTGAAGCCGTCTGCATCTGGAGGCGGGTCATCTTCTGCTACAGGGGATGCGGCTGGGACAAAAGGAAACAGGGCTTTGGCAACAGGAAAAGCGACCATTGGAGCAAGAGCAATCAAGGAAAAAGAAGGAATAAAGAATGACGAAAAATCAGATGGAACGGACTCGGAATCTGGGTCCTCGGTATCTGCACACAGTGAGTTTGCCCATGCTTCGTTGACAGACAAAAGAAACGAGGTAGGATTTGATGCTTTAAAAAAATCTGTAATAGAAACACCATTAGCAGCCTCTGTGGTGATGACCAATGCCGACCATACCTCTGAAATCTCGCTTGCCACAATCATGGCAGAGATTGTAAACTTCCGGAATGAAGCAACAATAGAGAGGGTTAAATTGTTTGAAGAAATTAGAAATCTAAGAACAGAGAACGAAGCTCTGCGCTCCAATTTAGGCCTGCTCCAAAACGAAATACATGGGGTAAAGAATGACGTTTCTGAGTTGCAAGTTCAAATAGCTGAAACAGGGAATGATGCAGTCTTTGAAGAAGTTGGCAATCTCCGAAGTGAGTTTGAGGAATATGTAGAGCTACAGGAAAGGGAACAGAAGGTACTAAACCTGCGCATTGTTGGGCTGCCGGAGGTTGCAAGCGAAAACACCAAAGAGCTTGTGGAAACCTTTTTAGCAACAGATATGAAAGTAGAAAACGTAGAAATTGCAGAAGCATTCCGCATTGGAAAGAAAGATCTCGGCACTCGCCATATCCTTGTAAAATTCCCAAACAAGGAGGCCAGATTCCAAGTCATAAAGCAAAAACACACGCTCAAAGGCAAACTGATATGGGTGAATGATGATATGACCAAGATACAGATGCAAGAGAAGAAAGAGGAAATGCTGAAATTCAAGGAGGCCAAGGAAAAGAATCTCAATGTCAAATGGGCAAAGGGGAAAGTTGTCATAACAGAATAGGGAGACGCGGGAGGCCTTAACATCTTGGTTTGGAACATTAATAGACTGACCAATGACAAGGTGTTAACAATGCAAGAAAGTTTGTGGGGGATTGATGTTGCTTGTTTTGTAGAGACTAAGGAGCATGAGCTCTATGCACTACCAGAAATACCAGGCTTTGAACAGTTGTACACAGTGAAATGTAAAAGGTTTAAAAGTATGGATAATGGACACGGAGGGATCGCATGCTATATTAGGCCACATTGCAGGGAACATGTGAAGGGTATTAAAAAAGATAAAAATAACCAGTACATTTGGATTGAGTTGGCTGGTCCGCTTGTAGCTTACTACATAGCCATTTGCTACTACGCACCGAGACACAAGAAAATATACACACAGACTGAGGCCTCCAAAGATGATTTGTTTTTTGAGCTGGAACAAGACATAATACAATTTCAACAAAAAGGGGAAGTCATAATAACCGGAGACTTTAATGGCAGAACAAGTGATAAACAAGCAGTGTTGTATACAGGTTTGAAAGATCCGTTGTGGCTGGATCAATTGGATAATGCAAACCTAAATGCTAACGGTTGGAACAGGCACTCAGAAGATAAAATAATCACTAGAACAGGCCGACAGTTGCTATCATTATGTGGTAGTGCAAATTTGCTCATATGCAATGGTTTAGAGAGATTCCCTGAAACAATAAGGACCACATGCCGCTCCAGAAGCACAATAGACTATGTTATAATGTCGGATAATGCTCTGAACCAGCTGATATCTTTCAGGGTTGACGAAGAACAGTTGGAATCTGACCATTGCCCGCTATTGCTCACTCTTCCAGTTAACAAGTGTGATAGACAAAAGGAGCCAATTGGGAAGCAGGATTACTACCTGCGAGCAAACCTGAAAGATAGCTTCCAAGCAAAAATAGAACTTGAGTTACAGGCCACTAGGTGGGATGTAGACTTGAATATAGCAAGCCAACAATTGAGTAATCTGTTAACAGGTGCAGCTAAAGAGGTCTTCACCTCGAAGCGTGGACTGAAAGGCCTACCATGTAATGCGTGGTATGACAAGACCTGCCAAGAGGCAAAGCGCAGATGGAAAAGAAGCAAAGGACCTCATAAGGACCATTGTAGAAATGAGTATAGAAGAATCACCAGGTTAAAGAAGAGGCAATATCTCCACGCCAAACAGGAATCCCTTTGCACTAGTTACCAATCTGATCCAAAACAATTTTGGAATGCTCTCAAAAAGAAGAAGCAAACTGATTTTCCCATTCCAGCAGAGGTTCTTTGGAAATATGTTCACCAATTATATCACCAGCCAAATGTATATTCTGATGATACTCTACCAAATAGACCAGACTTAACAATATCAGACGAAGAAGTATCAGAGGGCATCACACGGCTGGCTAATGGAAAAGCTAAGGATGTGCAAGGATTATGTGCCGAACACCTTAAATGGGCAGGACCAAAACTAGTACCTATTATTGCAGAGCAATTTTCTAGAGCAGTTATGGATGGCCTCCCATCACAATGGCAGATTAACCGAGTAGTTCCAGTACACAAGAGTGGTGCTACCAATGAAATCAACAACTACAGAACCATCTTGGTTAGTAGTCTGCTATCTAAACTTCTTGCATCTATCCTGGAAAGAAAGATAAGCACATGGGCTGAAAATAATAACCAAAGAGCGGAAGCACAAGCTGGTTTTAGATCAGGCCGCTCTACTGTAGATCACTTGCTAGTACTCAAATCTATATTTGACTCAGTTAAGGGGATCAAAAAACCAGTATATGTCGCTTTTGTTGACTTTAGAAAAGCATTTGACATGGTACCAAGAGCCCACCTCTGGGAAAGATTGGAAAGACTTGGAGTACCAAGTGAATTAAGGGAAGCGGTGCAGGTTCTCTATGAAAAGGTCCTGATACAGCTGTCCTACCCATTCAATACAGAGCTTGGGAACATTGATAGTAATATTGGGGTAAAACAAGGATGTCCAATGTCTCCCACTTTATTCGGATTATTCATTGATGGTCTTGAAACCTGGTTGAAAGAAAATTGTCAGGAGGGTACAGAAATTTGTGGCTTTGTGATACAACTTTTGCTATATGCAGACGATGTAGTGCTCTTTGCCCGCTCAAAGGAATCGATGCAGCAACACCTAGATGGGCTTGCTAGCTTCTGTGAGGCCACGGGGATGCAAGTGAACCTGGATAAAACAATGATCATGACAGTAGGGGCACTAAAACAAGAATGCTCGTTCAAATACAAGGGGAACCTGGTGAATACATGTGACTCATACAAATATTTAGGACTGGTTTTCCATAAAAAGTATTATTAAGGTAGCATAAAACTACCTAAAAAAGTACCCAATACTGGGTACTTGTTTAATGTCTCAATAACTAATAAGTGTTTAATTGGATGCATTTATTTTGGTCTCCAATAGTATTGCCTTTACCTTAACCTTGAATATTAACATGATTTGGTCTTTTATTTTGAACTTTTGAATTAGTTTTGATGAAAAGAACAAGGAAACACTACCCAATCCAGAAGTACCTAGTGCGGGTACTTTGGCAGGTTCCAAAAATGGGGGGGAGTAGCATGCTTATGCCCTATAGCAAAAGCATTATCCATTTGTCATGCATCTTAGGAAATTTGTACCCAGCATCAATCAAATATTGCTCTAAACGGTCAATGTACATACCAAAGAGTGTCGGTGATAATGGGCAGCCCTGTTTAACACCAATGTCGCTCACAATTGTGCCAGATAGTCCCTTGGGAGTGATGACCCTGCCTTCCACATGTTCATACAACCTGCCAATAGCAAATACCCAATCTCTTGGAACTCCAATTTGAATTAACTTATCAAGTAATTTCTGTCGAGGAACCGTATCAAAACGCCTTAGCAAAATCTACAAAACAATAGTATAATGGTTTCCCATGTGCTTTAGCTTCCTCAATCAATGCTCTAATAGCCAAGATGTGGTCCAAGGTGGATCGGCCTGGTCTAAAACCAGCCTGCCCGCAGGCTCTTTGCCCATTTTCTTCTGCCCACGATACTAGCTTCCTATCAAAGATGAGACCAAAGAGCTTAGCCAAGATTGGACTTACCATGATTGTTCGGTAGTTACCTGGCTCAAATTTGTCACCAGCTTTATGAATTGGGTGGATAAGACTAGTTGTCCACTCCTTCGGAAAACCTTCCCTCAATGCTTGGTTGAACATGTCTGTGACTATTAATTCCATCTCCTTGCCACCAGCCTGTAATATTTCTGCTGTAAGCCCATCTATATCAGCTGCTTTCCCTCTTGCTAGCTCATGAATACCATCCGATACCTCCATTTCTGTAATGCGTATCCCCTCTAGTTCTGTTTGTGGCAGTTCCAGTTTATCTAAGCCTTTAAAATAGAGATAAGAAGCATATGCTTGCCAGACTTCTAGATCTATGAGTTGTATCTTCTTGCTAGGTGGAGAAAGCCTTTTCCAAAAATGTTTCGGTTGAGTACATAACTCGTGAACCAAGTCTGTTTGCTTCTTTTCCAGATATGCATGTTTTTTCCTTGCTACCAAGTGCTTGTAGACTCTGCACGGGGCGGGAGTATTGGCATCTTTCCGTGCTTCCCTCAATTCATCATCATACCATGAGTTTTGTGGATGCGTTGATGTTCTTGGTTTGTCTCTAACGGTACCATATACAGTAGAAGCACATTCTTTGATGATACGGGTGAACCTAGCAGCTTTATTTCCAATGCTCATGCCTTCTTTTAGAACAACAATTTTTTGTTTAAAGAGTTCTTCAAACCCCCCATTGCGGGATGGAATGGTTCTGAATTTAGGAACCTTGAAGCTCTTTGGAATGTCAGGGTTACTAGTTTCCACTTTGAGACTCAGCACTAGCGGTGCATGGTCTGATTCCGGGACAAATTCCCCAATTTTAACTGCATGGATCATGTTAATCAAGCACGGACTACCAATAATGTAATTCACTACCGAGTGTGAAAAATTGTGTTCACCATTATGGCACCCCTGTATGTATATAGATGTGAGAATTCGGGAGAAACTACCCCATTGTAAATTATCATGTCTAAGGAAGCACACAGATTCAACAACTGTTGGCCTGCCTTGTTTACTTCCTTATGAGCACTATAACTGCAATGGCCTGATCAACAGTATGGCAAGCATAGATGGCAGATAACTCGTTATCAAAAGATTACTAACGCATTACATGATAGCTAGCAAAATAACGAGAAATAACTTCTGTTATTTTTGTCATAAATTAAGTTGTCAAAAAATTTATAAGAACAATATCATTGCATTTGTTTTTTACGGAGTCTTTAGATTTAATAAATATAACTGAAGGGAAAAATCAATTAATAACAAATGAAATTTTTTATATCCTTCCATATGCCAAATGGCATACGATTAATGTCAAATGACATACAAATTTTTTTCATTTAACAAATCATGATGATGATGATGATATACTCATTCATAAAATATACTTGTCTAATAATATATTTCATATTAGTAGTCGTTTGATAAATAACAATTCCATATAAGAATATTCATTTGTCAAATGACATATGCATTTGTCAAAAATGATATTCATTTGTCAAACAATGTTTTTTGTCAAAATGACACATTTGTTTGTCAAATATATATTCATATGAAGTACGAATATTTAATAAATGATATCGTACTTCATATGAATATATATTTGACAAATGACATAGGAATATTTTGCTCAAAATAATATCTATCAAGTGACACATAAAAAATATTTAGAAAATGTATATACTTCATAAGAAATGTAGAATATACTTCATACTCCAAAATAAGAATAAATTATATACTTCAAAATATATACTTCATAAGAAATGTATATAGATTTCTTATGTGTCAAATGACATTGGAATATTTTGCTCAAAATAATATCTATCAAGTGGCATATAAATTTGAAATTAATACATATTTGTCAAATGACATATGAATATTTTTATTAAAATTACAAAATCATGCTTTAACTCGTATTTTTTCATATCATGAATATATATATAAGGCTTTACACATAAGTTATGGGGGGTTGAATTATATGTTAGAAGAATTCTTATGGGGGGTTCAATTATATGGGAAGAATTGTTAGAAGAAATTCGTCATGGGGCAAATAGGTAAAATTAGCCTCTTCCATGGAACTCGAATATCTAATCTACAATCTTTTGAAGATAGAGGTATTTTTCCGCATTCTGAACCTGGCAAATTTCATTCCAAGTACGCTGTAACCAGATGATAAATGGAAGAATTTTTGCCTTCAAAACATGGCATTGACTAGGGAAAGGAATGTCCACAATTACGACGTGGTTATAGGGCCTATATGTATTCCAATCGAAGGGTTTTTCAGATATGGCTGCAGTGAAAGATAGGATGGAGGTGCACACAAGTTTATTACTGTTTGCCAAGTTGCATTTTGTACCCCGCGGGCCTGGCTTTGAATTGAAGCCTGCAAGTTTTTTGCGAGTCCCGATGTAATGCTTAAGTAATTTTTTTCTTCTCATTTTGTTTCTGTTTCAGCTTTTTATATATGTAACTAAATACCTTTTCTTTTTGGCATTTTAGTAAAGGGAGGATGCTGAGGATATTATGACCCACAATTATTTTACCAAAGGATTGAAGAAGTCCATACTAACCAATGCCCTATCAGAGAAGGGAATTATAACTTCCTGGTGATCAGCTTGTTTTAGAGGAGAAGGATGAAAACAAAGAAAATTATAGCAAAGAAGTTGAGACTGAGAATGAATTGGCTGCTGTAATTGACGAAGATGATGCTCGTACTTTGATCTTGGACAAGGATTAGCTCTCACTTTACTAGGTTAAGATTTTATTTTAAGCTTAGTTCAATTTGTTGTCAGTCTATAATCTGTTTTCAGCCATCTGTTTTCAGTCTGTAAGCTCTAACAGGAGCAAGGTTCAATCTATTTTCAATTTGTAATCAGATTTCAGCCATCTGCTTTAAAGTATGTAAGCTCTAATAGGAGCAGGTTTAGAATTTCAATACAATGTACCATTTTCAGATTATATAATCTAATTTCTCATGTCAAAATTTTTCTGATAACGTATGTTTTACGTTTTTTTTGTAATCTAGTCAGAAACACGTTTATATTTTTTTCGTATCTTTTGCTTAAGAAAAGTACGAGAAGTACATTTTTCGTAGCTTAAGTAATAATACTCGGTGTCTTTTGTTACAAGTTTGAAGCTATCTAGGTTAGCCCTTTTTTGTACTAGTACAATTTGTTGAAAACATTATTTTTAGTTTGATGAAGAAGAGAATGTACCAAACAAGCAACATTATATTATTGCAGGACTTATAATGGTAACATGTATCTAATGGTACGTATGGAATTTGAAGTCCTGGCTAACAGACTTGAGAACTTCTTGTGACCAACAGTTTTATTTTCATCATTCTCATTTGCTTTTTCTTAGTAGATGACCAGTAAGTGCTCTCTTTTTCTGCATGCAGCAAAGTTTTATTGACAGAGAGGGTTGTGACCAAACATCACAGTTCACTGGTCAGTTACTATAACTGCAATGGACTTGGTCCACAGTATGCCAGGGCAATCAATAGCTTCACATTGCAGAATTATACCACTTTATGACTGTATTTTGTAGCAGCAGGGACTAGAAGTACTATCACTACTATTATGTCAAAGTTCGGTATACCATCTGCATGTCTGATAGGACTGTATTTTGTAGCAGCAATGACTAAAAGTGCTATCCACTACTAGCAAGTCAAAGTTTGGGAAACCCTCTGCATGCTGCTGATAGGATAGTGCTAATTGTAATGTTTCTTGTTAGAATATTGTCATAATTGTGTATGATGACTAGCATGAGTCATCGTTAATCCCAGCAGCTTTAAGACCAAATCACCTAAGGGAGCTTTGGGCTGCTCGTATTGAATGGTAAAGTTCATTTTTTCGCATTAACCTGTGCCTGACCTTTATACTAATAGGATTTTTTTTTTTGGTAGCATACGAAAAGAGCCAAAGGATCATATTGGTTCCCTGGTGCTTGGTATATGATACCTGAAGACACAGTTATGGGAAGATTGCCTCATAAATAACCGTAGTGAACTATTTCGAACAAATCATGTTGATGATAACAAGGTTTGCTTTTATTTATAGAGCATGGGTTAGAATATAATATAGGCTTATGGGTAGCTCAAGCTCTCGAGGTCCGATAGTTTAATGGGGGATCCTTGTTTTGTAAAAGTGGTGCAAATTTTTGATTGATATACATAATGCCCCTAATTTTGCTAGAAGGAGTTGCAACATACAAAGATGTGTTGTTTTAATTTGTTCTCCAAGAAGACACTCGTTTAAAACAATCTAAAACGAAGACCCGAATTCCATTTCCTGCGATTTTACGGCCGTTAGAAAGGCCTTACTCTCCTCTATCCGCAAAACGGGTGGAATTTTCTCATTTTATGCACCATAAAAAAAGTTATTTCCATTACGACAAAACACCCCGTTTCGGATGCATTTATGTAATTTTTGCAATACAAAGGGGCATTTTGGTGAATTACCTTGGGAGTTAGCTCACCTGGTTCAATATCATTGCCTTTCTAAACCCTGGCTACACTAGGAAGGGTTGGCTTGCATTGTGTCGGCTCGGTCTTAATGGTCTCTTACGGTTCATCTTTTTTCTATTCGATAATTCCACATGCAAAGTCGCAAAAAGCGAAGTCCATCCCCCTCCCCCCCGCCCCAAAAAAAAAGAAAAAAAAAAGAAAAGAAAATCCCCACAAAACCCACCGACTTGCTGCTTTAAACTTTGCACGGGGGAGTGGTCTAAGTCATATGGCTGACAATTGTGGCAAATGTGTTGTAAATATTATTGCCAAGGTTGCCTAGTAATATAAAGGAACCAAGGCGTAACATATAAATAGTTTGTAAACCTTTATCCGAAGTATAACCATGCACGAAGTCAAGCGGTCGAGATCAAGAAAAGAAGATATCTAAATTAAAGAAAGGCCCAGTACATGCACCATATGATCATCTGCTCTTTTATGATATTATGTAACACTTTGATTGTCTTTTAGGCCTTTGAGGCCTCCAAAGACTTAATACACTTCACTTCTTCTCTCTCTCTCTCTCTCTCTCTCTCTCTCTCTCTCTCTCTCT
>JAANSK020117682.1:0-15772 GCA_011763485.2 Isoetes engelmannii
AGACAATGCTCCACTGTCTCGGGATGAAGACCACAACACGGGCACAGAGGGCTCACCCTTGGCCGAAACCTGCTCACTCGGGCGTTCACCCGGATACACCGGTGCACCACCTGCCATAGGAGCACCCTGACCTTCGGGGCAGTTACAGGTTATTGAAGATGAACACCATCCTCTTCTGAGATGTCTTGCTTTTGAGATGGTCAGGAATCATTATTTGACCTTGGCATTTCATTCCACGCTCTCACAACTTCTCAGAGCACCATTTGTGCATGACTTGGCATTATACACACTTGAGGTTCTAGATAAGCGTCTTCAATTGTTGAGCCCTCAGTAGTCTTGATCTACCTATTTTTCTTGATTGTCTAGTATCATCTCTTCAGACAATTTGGATACATATTGCTCGAAAATCTCCAAGTGTAGCGTAGGATGATTAAAGGCACTAGTATTGGATTCTTGAGCTTAAAATCCAAAATTTTTATCCATGTCATACAATGTTCAGATGGAGAGAATAATTATGTGTTGATCAATTTGATTCGCTTTTGTACTGTCCACAACGGGACCATAGTTCACGACTGGCGACCTTCCCTAATACACCAAAGTCACATAGCAAGCATGAAATTAGAGGAACTTTTATTAGCCATATAGAAAAGATGACTTTAAAAGAGACTAGAATTTGTGTAACTCGGCAAATCCAACATCAGTCTAGTGGTGGGGACTTGAAAATCCATTGCCCTAAGGTCACGGGTTCAAATGACCAATATTGGCCCTGTGATATGGACTTTAAATCTGCCACATATAACATGCAATCACATGGAGTAACTCTGAGCATAAGGTATCACGGTCTAGACTGAATTCACTACATGTGGCACGTGTATTGTACTCGTGAGCAGATGACAAGCAAAGACTGATATTTCCATTCAGACAATGCCAAAATATATATGCCTAGTCAATGGTTGGCTTTACAAACACTAGACTTTTTATCTTTCTTCAATTTGGTTCAAAGTATTTGTTGGGCTCAAAATGAACTAGGTTTTCGCCCATAGGCTGCACTAAAGGAACTGTTTTGATAGAAAACTTGCCTGCATTGTTCCATATGCATAAGATATTGTTTAAGGATTATTCTGGCTGACTAGAATGTTATAGATGGGCTTCAATCTTGAGTACATGTAGATTTCTATTTTGTTATTTGTGGCCTTGGCTCGAGTTACACCTGGTGACTACCATGCACATATAAACCCCACTTTGGCACCAGGACCACAAACTTATTTGCTTGCTTCCTTGTCCAGGAAAAAGCTTGTAGCTATTGCATCAATTCGCACTGGGTTTCACAAACTTCGGATTGAGACAGGTAGATGGGAGCGGCCGCAATTCCGCGAGAGGCAAGATTATGTGCATGTTGGCAGTTACAGGTTATTGAAGATGAACACCATACTCTTCTAAGATGTCCTGCTTTTGATATGGTCAGGAATCATTATTTGACCTTGGCATTTCATTTCCATGCTCTCACAACTTCTCAAAGAGAGCACCATCTATGCATGACTTGGCATTATATATACTTGAGGTTTTAGATAAGCATCTTCAATTGCTGAGCCTTCACTAGTCCTAATCTACCTATTTTTCCTGATTTTCTAGTTTCGTCACTACTGCAAAGGTTTTTCCCTTGAAAACATACCTATTTTTCCTGATTTTCTAGTTTCGTCACTACTGCAAAGGTTTTTCCCTTGAAAACATTTCGAGGCAGGAGTTCTTTAATCCTAGTAGTAATGGTTGTACTAGCCCATTGTATGGGTCCCATAACCTCTTGGACTTTGTGGATGTTATAAAAATCTATTCTATTCTCTCTAGTACTCATTACTTCTTGTATGTTCCATGGATTTTGAGTTATACATTAGTCTCCGCTTCAACTTTAGAAGAAAGCATGACAAAATTTGGATGGGTTGTGGAATGCGTGTTAGCATATGGATATTGTATAGGGGAATGGAGGTTGGGACCCCATTCCCGGTTTTGCAGGTAGGGTCCCACGACCGGCGTCAGCCGGGAGCGGGTCACCTGCAAAAGTGGGAATGGAGGGATAACCTCCATTCCCCTACAAAATAGAAATAGGGGAGCTATTTTTATTCAGCCAAGTTTTACACAGCCCCTCGTATGGAAGATCCTACTGCATTTTACCTGCGAAGTTCTTCGTAACAACAAAGAATAGATTTCTAATTTTAGAATAGAGTTACCTGCAAAGATCCTCCATTTTAGATACAGAGTTTTGATTCAGAGTTTTAGAAAGAACAGAGTTTTACCTCAAGATTCACAGCAGATGATGAGACAAGAGCACGCGATGCTGCAGCGGTGAAGTTCTGAGGAATTAGGGGGAAGCTCAACTTTCCAGATGACCGCATTTGGCCATCGGATTTCCAACTTAGTCTAGCCCTGGTTGTATCAGGCGAAGAAAATTTGCATTGCGAGTCCCCTATTGTGAAGCACTAGCTTGGAGATGTATCTTTGTGAGCAAATCCAGTGCCAAAGCACAGAGTTTTTACAAGAAGAGGGGGCCTGCGAAGATCCAGTGCTATGTGAACAGAAGTGCGGCGGTCGCAAGAACTCGAATCCAAGAAGTGGCCAAGAATTCGAATCCAAGAAGTGCGGCGATCGCAACCCTAAACAAACCCTAGAAAAGATCTAAGCAGCCGGTCACACGGAATGCGTCGACCGTACTTCTATTTTGTTGTGTAGGGGACTGCCAGGTGGCAGCAGAATAATGCTCCCTAGACAAAAATAGCAATCCTATTTCTATTTTGAATATGTATACATATTTTGGAATTCCATGTAGCTAGAAACATGACCTATATGCTAAATGATTTAACAACACTACTTTTTGTGAGACCAAGTGAATGGCGTCTCCAAGAAGTTCATATTGAAGCTATGACAGGGAGATTGTTGCATTTTGGCTTATATTCTTTCCTCAATCACTTGACATCTAGATCAAAGCATGGTCGTATATTTATATGCCTAAAGTACAACATTAATAGGATTGTTTTGATAGAAACCTTGCATGCAGTGCCCCATATGCAAGCGATTTTTCTTTGAGCTTAAAGAGCATTCTACTGATTGGATTGTGGTAAATGGGATTATCTTTTAACTTCATCAATACTGTGTGAGCCCATAATTCTTTGTCTTATAGTCATATCCATTATAACATAGATTTCAGTGGTGGTATTTCATCTAACATATGGTATATCATCGGCATTACAAATATTTCTAAGGATAAAAAACAAGAAAATTTTAAATTACCAGACAAAGGCCTTGACATAGCTCCAAGAATCTAACACTAAGAGCAATCAGCCAGCTCCAATGCACAAGGATGAGCACAAGGGAGGTTCCGGCCAGCTCCAGGAAAGCATGATGAAGCCAAAGCAAGAAAATTCAAGCACAAGCCTTACTTGATTCTAGCCCTGATGTAGTCGCCACCTGCCCCACCCATGAACCCATAATATAATCCACAAGACATACAATGTTATTGATAGTTATCTGCCATGGCGAGGCCTTTGATACATCATTCTAGTAGTTGACTTTGCCTATGAATGGGCATTTATGTTGACAGATGTTTTGATATTCAGAATGCATTATTAAGAATTGGGACAATTTCTAGTTGGCCGACAATGAGGTGTCCTTGTAGGAATAGGAAAATGCCTTTGGATGGAATATGCATATGGCAAAGGTGAGCTGAAGCTTTGCCAGGTATGTCATTCAATTGGAAAGGGGTAAGATTGTACAAAAAATTTCTATGAAGTGAATTGGGTAATCTTCAAGAAGTCATGACGCATCGAAATAAGGACGATGCATTGCAAAAAGTTCAAAAGGAATTCCTTTGTGGGCGTAGGTGCCTTATGGAGAATAAACGTCTTTTTTAGACAGTCATTAGGGAGCAGCTTCATCTGGTTAATTGGAATCATTGAAGCAGTCCATGAAAGAATAGATTTATGGTTTGCTGCTTATTGGGCTATTGGTCTCTATGGATGTTAAAAACTCTACTCTATTCTCTTCTTTTTCAGTCTAGAACTTGATCACATCACGGGAAGTGAAAAATAGTCTTCCTTTGTTTGTCTCATTCAATTTTATAAAACCAATACGGAATCTGATCTTTTTATTTGGCTTCTCAGCAAAGACGACTGGAGACCCACTGTGCATTATCAACTTTATAAATAAAATCGGTTGCCAAAGATTTTGTCGAATTCTTTATGCACCAACTGTTGATAGTTGGGGTTCAATCAATGTGCTCTTCGGCACAACAACTTCTATTGATAGCAAAGGATGTGTACATCTGGTACTCGTGAGAATTACCTTTTAGATCTTTGTAAGACCATGTGAAGATGTCTTTGTCGGTATCGAGAGGAGTTGAAGAATGCTCTTCTGATGCCAGTTGACAGATTTTGACCAAGATGATGATGCAATTTCATTGTTAGATAGTCCAGATTGTAGAATATTATCAGTAATAGTCATTGAAGAAGGTATCTGAATATATGGACGATGTCCTTCTTCTATGACAATAACTATTTCTCATCGGTGCATGCCGGGATTGCTTTTGATGGAAGATGGCTAACTGCTTTGAAGGGCAGGTGGCTAACTGTTTTGGATGGCAGACAGATGAATGCTTTCTTTAAAAATTGTGATTGTGTGTTTCATCCTTGTTTATTAAAAGTTCAGAACATAATGAGACAAAACTATTTAACAGAAAGATAGAACACAGAGTAAAATTCAATAGGATCTCAAGAACTCGTGAGGTTTCATTGATCATCATCATATATATAGTCAATATATCCATGAACTGTGCCTGAATTCAATGTCAAGATGAAAATTCGTACTAAACAACAGAGCAAATAAAGGCATAAAACATGGCATAACATAAGCTTACTTAAAATAACAGAGTTAGATATATCAATTTATCATTTCAACACCCCTTCTTAAATTGTTAACCTTCATTTCTTCATCTTCATATTGCCAATACCTAATAACTTTAGAAAATACTCGAACTTCTATTTTTCCAATGCTTTAGTCATTCTGTGTGCAAGTATATTAGATGTTGAACAATGTGTGAGCTGTAATAATCCTTTGTTGACCACATCCCTAATAAAATGAAATTTGATATTAAGGTGTTTCATTTTCTTATGATCTATTGCATCCTCTAAGATGCAAATTGCCCCTTGATTATCAACATGAATTACCATTCCAACTGAATATATGACCTTGATTTTCATGGACAAATGCTGCAACCATAAATCTTCATTACATGCATTTGCAATTGCATAGTACTAGGCTTCAGTGAAAGATTGTTAACACTTCATGTTTCCCTTGTCCCTTTGTCCACTGGTGATGTCCAATTTACTTGACTCCATTTCGTTCTTACGTTCACATAGGCTGGGCACCTGTTCTACATATGTTTTTCACCCTTGATTTTTTTTAAGTCACATAACTGACATGTCATATTCTCCCTTAGTACCATAGGCTTTGTCCATCTCCCCGGTTCTATCTACAGTTTGTGATTCTCTATTTTGAACCTACACAATGTTATCCATGGGTAGAAGCACAAAAGGGTGTCTCATATTTCTTGTATAACGTAATAAGCCAGTACAGAGGATTAGTCAAGTTAGGGGAAAATAATAGGTTCTACATGATGTCCTATACCATGATGTTCTACATGACGTTAGGTTCTACGTATTGTCTACATTAAATGTAAAAGATGGTCCTGCATCTGCCTTACATCTGCCTACATATTTAGCCACTGTAAATGTAAAATATGGGCCTTTTTTATATCCACCCTTTCTTGCTTCTAATCCCATGTTGCTTTGGTTTGACTACTGTTCGTGCAAATTTCTTGTCTCACGATCTCCTCTGGGTTCAGCACTTCCCTATACGGTCCTAGCTTGTGCCTGGTTGCATGCCTATCCACTTTGCTGTCAATGTTTTTCTGAGCTGCGACTTTTCTCCCTGTATCCTTTTGTTGTCTACTTATGTCCAATGATATCTATGTAATTCGTCCCATGACCCCTTTCAGCAAAGGAATGCTTTTTATTACTCTGTGAACTCGTAGTTAGTCATCTCTTAGGGTCGCATTGAAAATTCTAGCCACTACCTCTATAAGGTTCTCCCCTACTACCTTGAATATGTTCGTGGTGAATCCTAGCAAGTCCGGTGCCTTATTATTGCTTAGACCATAGAGTGCTTTTCCTACCTTCTCCACCATAAAATCTTCTCCTATTTTGCCTGTCGATATCTGAATCCTTTCTGCTTCAGAGTTATATAATTTCTATAAGTGCTCCTGCCAAATTCCCCTGTCCATCAGCCGAACCCCACTTTGCTTTTTCTTGAACGCCCTCAAGAATTTTCATGGATGATTTTTGAGACTTTCTTGTTCTGAAGTTCCCCTATGTATACTCTTTTCTTACTATTCAGTAGCTTATGTACTTAGCTTCCAGCTCCTTGTGTTTTTCTAATCCAACTCCATGCTTTTGATTCTCCTTTCGTCCTTTTACATTCTTGGTCATACCACTTTGTCCCTCTAAACCTATTTTTACTTGTCTTTCCGTTATTCCTTCTGCCGAATATTGACTCGCATGCTGTTGCTAGTATCTTGTCCAAGTTTTTGCCCCTACATCTTGATGTTCCCAATCTGTTCCCATCAACATTTGGTCTTTTCTTTGAACTCTTCTATCTTGCCCGCCTCCAGTTTATATCTTATCGATTTTTCACTATTCCTCGAATAATTCCATTGCTGCAGCTGTTGATAACTATTCTTATAGACTAGTGCATTTTCCTGGTGCCTATTGGCCAGTCCAATGGCTTGATTTCCTTTTCCTGTCTGTTGTTGAAGGATCGAGGAGTACATAGTCAATAATACTCTTTCCTGTGTATGTTTGGCATGTATGTCCTCCTGACCCTCTCCATTTCTTTACTCCATTGGCTATTACCATCCTCAACCTCGAGCACATGTCAAGAATTTTGAAAGTGCAACCATTTAACTTCAAATTTGGAGCACTCATTCATATATGGATGACAAATGATTCAATATGCATCTATTACAAAACGGTAACAAAATTGTTCAAAGTACAATTCATAAGGAATAAACAATACGATTTCTACATTTTGAAGGAACAAAGATATTTAAGTTGGGATCAAATACATCCAAAAGACTCACATGGTGCACAGAGCCCTGTTGCTAATTGTGCATTGATGGTTGCAAATAAGAATCCAGGGACATATGGCAAGATTGAGGTAGCTAATGGCGGTTCCTAAATGAAAGAGATCATTGAATAGATTTGGCATGGCTATTTAAATTGACGAGGGCACACCTAATCAGTTTCAGAGAAGGGGATTCAGCACGCCAATAAACTCTAGGCGTCCAAAACTCCCCCCCTTTAGAATGGCTAGATTATTATTTTTCTAAAAAAATAACCTTTATTAGCTTTAGCCATGAAACTTGACTAAAGGTTTATAAAATTGCCATTTGGCGAATTTTAGCCAATCTTTAATACCCTGAAGCCAAAGCAAGATCAAGTCTAGTTGAAATAGCTGCATAATTTATGGTTCTACGGATGTGTCTATACTGGTCCCGATACAGAGATAAATTATCTGAGCATGAAGGATTATTGGGACATACAAAAGTTCCATATTCAACTGAAGCTACTGGATAGTTGTATACAGCTGAGGAGGTTCAAACAAAAAATAAGATCAAATAAATACTTTTCTTGGTGGACAAACATTGTACCCATGGTTCTATCATACAAAATTTCAAGACCAAGATAATGAGACGACTGACCTATATGTTCCATTTGAAATTGACTATGCAGAGCCACAAACTATCAAAAAGTTTCTAGACTTGCAGACACAAGAACTAAGTCATCGACATAGCAAAGGATAAAAAATGGATTGGGAACCATTCGGATTGGGAAGCGCAAGAACTAAGATCTGTTGTGCTTTGTTGAAACCTCAGTTGCAGAAGAGTTCAATGCAACTTCTGATACCAAGTTCTGGAAGCCTACCTTAAACCATAGAGAGCCTTATGCAATCTACACACTATAAGAATCTTGTCCAAGACATTCAAGTTGTTCAAGGAAGCTCTTCTCCTGCAAATCTCCATGGGAAAATGCATTAGTCACATCCATTTGATTTATCCAGTAAGGATTCTGACATGCAAATGCCAACACAGTTTGAATTGTTGTCATTCGGATGATAGTTGCAAATGTTTTATCAAAATCAACTCCAAGAACCTGTGTAAAGCCTCTTGCCACTAATCTTTCTTTAAATTGATCAATAGTTCCATTGCTAATGTATTTTAACTTGAACACCCAACGTGATCCAATAACTAACTTATCTTTTGGTATGTTGATAAGAGTCCAAGTTTTGGCTGCATGTATAAAATCCAATTCACTTTGCATGGCCTGGAGCCATTGACTCTTCTCTGGACTGTTCATGGCTTCAACATACTCAAAGGCTAAGAATCACATTTGACATGTGAAAAACACAATCACTCTATCAAGAGAGGATCATACAATGGAGGAACAAGGGTGGTATTTGGATTTAAAGGCACACTGGAAAAATCTTCATTAAAAGAAAAGCTAGTTCAATATTGATAGACCTAGGGAAGTATAGTTCAAATTCAATCAATGCAGCATGCTTACTGATAAGCCATTAGAGGAAAAATGAAATCACATTTTGTCCCATTATTAAGGGATGATTAAAATGCCACGTCACCTTTTTAAATTGTTCAATAAGAGAAGAGACCCAGTGTAGTATTATGTGGCAACCTGTGCAGTTGTAACTAACTTATGCAGTGTCATCCCCCCCCCCTCCCTTTTTTTTTTGGTTGAAACGGCAATATTTGTATCATATCACATGTAAATACATAGATATACAAAATCAGGAGCAGAGGTCTCTCAAACAAGCAGTGATAGTCACCTGCTTCCTCTTCCATAGGAAGGATACAAAAGTTTAGAGACAAACACTTTAAATAGCTTAGATCTGTTACTGGAGCCTTAAATAGAACAAACTAATTTAAGGAAATAACAGACTAGATCAAAAATATAGTATGAAATATCAAGAAATCAAATCCGATGCAGTCAAAAGTCGAGACAGAGAACAGAAGAAGGGTAATCTAGTTATCCAGCACCCCATCAAGAGAAATAATTGCAAAGGCATTCAAGGTGTGCTCATACAGCATCTGACCCAGCTTGTTAGGCCTATATGCAGTAGAATTTAGCAAGTGAAGGATCCAACCTTCTCGGACTACTACATGAATCCGGAGCTTCTCTTCAAAATAAGGTTCTAGTGCAGAGTTATAGGTCCAAATGTCTTTATCAGACAGCAGGTTCTCCATAGTCTTCATGCTGATTTCTTTAGTCCTAACCCAATAAAGTGCTTCAATGGCCTCTTGTTCATCAAGAGGAGGCGTGTCTAGAGGTACCTCACGAGCGTGTCCCCCTGAGAGGTGCTTCTTCACTAGATAATCTGTCAACAAAAGTATTCAAGTTGTTAAGATGGGTGGAAAAAAAGCTGAAGAAGCCTTGGAAGGATCCTAGTTTATCCCAGTTAGTGTCATAATTGGATCCTTTGAATCTTCTATGAGCCATAGCAGTTTCTGCAATCTCTAATTGAATACTGATCTTAATTTTGTTCCTATCAGCAGGAAGATGAGCAATTGCAACATTATTTCTATGCTTCCAAATTGCCCAAAGAACAAGGCTCCTAAGTGTACCAAGGAAGGGATTATCATGGTGTAGAAAAATCAGCAAATCATCCTCATTGGAAGGGACAAAACCTAAAAATTGAGAGATCCACTCCCAAAGAGGCAGCAACCAGGGGCAAAGGAAGACATGGGTAGATGTCTCTCTATGGCCGCAGCCTAGAGGACATCTATATGCATTTGGACCTATGTTCTGGCCCCCATATTTGGCTACATATGTATTAGTCTTCAAGCTCTTATTTAGGATCAACCATCTGAAGACCACCACTTTCTTGGCACACTGCCGCTTCCAACCCTTTCTAATGATGAGTATTGCATCCTTGTTGGAACAATTCCATAGATTAGTAGCCTTCAGGGTATGATTGTCAATGAGCATGGAATATAAAGTGGAAACTTTGTATCCTCTGCCACAACACAACTAATTTAAGTCTTTAAATTCCTGAGATCTACCCTATGCAGAGATTACAACATGTATTTTGTTATTAGTGGCTGACCCCTGAACCAGAGACGAGATTTTCTGCAAGAATTTCCAGTGCGAATCAGTTCTAATACCTGCAATGGTATCTAAGCCAGCTTCCTTCCACTCCTTGTACTTCCTGGGATGTTTGAGAGCCAAACAACCATCCTCTTCTCCTTCCAGGCTATGATGCCAGAAGAACCCAAAGCTTTCAGAGGCTTCTTCCAAAGGGACAGCTCTGAAGCATCTCGAGATCTGATTCCATGCTTGAAGTACTCTCCTTATGAGTTTAGATGTATTTGGACCAGGATTCAATTGATAGAAGGCAGAATATGGAAATTGGTGTGGAGTAGAAGGTGATCCTACCAATGTAGTTCTGCTAACCCACTACCTGGTCAGTAGCAAGGCTAGGGAAGTGGAAGGGAAGGCCAAGGCTCTCCAAACTAATTTCCATGCTAAGGCTTGGGCTTGTAGGAGAAGATCCTTATAGCCCAATCCCCCTTGCTTTCTAGGTAGGGTCAGGATCTGCCAAGCTACCATACTGCTACCCTGTTAAATGAACTGTCTCATTGCAGATTCTAGTTCCAAATAGAATTTCTTGTCTGCTATGATTGTTGAAGAAAAATAAACATGAGTACTAGCAATTACAACATTCACAATCTCAATCCTACCTGCCATAGATAAAGATTTTGGATACATCTGCAACTTTTTCTTCATTCTATTGACAATAGGTTCCTGCAGCCCATGTAGGCTCATATCCAAGCTCAATGGGAGTCCCAACAATCTGGTTGCAGCACCCTTTGAAACTATTTTAATCCCCTGCAGTGAAGGATTGTCCCTGTCAAACAAAATAGAGCTTTTATCCTTGTTCAAATACACTCCTGAAGTCTCTCCAAACTCCCCAATCATTTTCAAAAACTGATCTAAACTGTTGTCAAGCAAATTCAGGACGACAAACGTGTCATCAGCATATTGCATAAGGGAAAGTGTACCGAAATTTTTTGGAAGTTGCAGTCCCTTCATGAGGCCCTCATTTTGTAACTTCAGTGTTGCACGAGTGACCATTTCAGCAACAATGAGGAATAAGTATGGGGCAAGTGGACAGCCTCACCCCCCTCTTGCATTCAAAAAATTGAGAAGGGACTTCATTTATTAGGACAGCTGAACAACCTGCCACATTGAATACTACTACCTTTTGAATGACTTTATCTGATAAGCCAATCTGGCTCACGGACCTATGCAAGAAGTTCCAATCTATAGTGTCATAGGCCCTGCTGATATCAGCTTTAAGAGCATACAATTCTGTTTGGAGATCTTACTCCAGTGTAATCCCTCATAGGCACCAACAAAATTATCAAGAATACTCCTGCCCGGGAGAAAACCTGTTTCAACAGAATCGATCTTTTCACAAAGAACCTTTTTCATCCTATTTGTCATTATCTTAACCAGAATCTTATAGGAAGTATTTGTTAGGGATATAGACCTCCATTCCGAGAAGGATTTTGGTTGCTCTACTTTTGGAACCAAAATGATGAGACCAGCATTTATTGCTGGATGGAGTTGTGTAGCTTCCCATGCTCCTAGGACTTTCCCATGCTTCATGTCCTTAAGAACTTCAAAAATTTCTGCCTCTCATTTTTCCAGTTGGACTTAAAGGAACAATGGAAGGACCAACAGTCCCATTCACTTCCTGGCCATCTGGATTTACCAACACCTTGAACTTAACATGTTTTCCATCCCCATGGTCTGTTAAGGAGACCAGGGTCTGCAGCTTCAACTCTGTAACCTCACATGGGGATTCCATCATCTCCAAATTTGTTGGAAGAATTTCCTTGCTCGAATTATAGTCCTTGCCTGGTTCTGGTTGGAAAAGTTCCAATAGAGGGAAAGGGGAATTTGTCACAGGGGATCGGTTCACAAGACTAGGACCCCATTTTTCTCCTTTGACTAATGAGTCATCCGAGGATGGATACTCCTCAGTGGTGGGCCAGAAGGCTCTTGGATAATTAGACTTTTGGCTCTTGCTTCATGGGCAGGAGTCACAATCAAGGCACATCTGTCCAAGATCTCCTTGCCTTTGGCCAAAGAATTATTCAGGACCTTGACTTTCAGATCATACTCCTTAAATTGTACTTTTTGCTTCCAATCAGATTTTTGGAGTTTCCTGTCCTTCCTCTCTGATTCCTCTTGCAGTTTAATTTTTTCCTTTTCAGCTCTTAATCTTTGTCCTCTTCTCTTTCTCTTGGCACTACCATTGGTATTTTTCTTTTCCCGCTTCCCATCAGTATTGCCTGGAGTCTGTACATTCATATTGTATTGTCTACCCTTGCTAGGAGTAACAACCCACCCTTCTTCGATCTGTAAAGTATAGGTGGGGCCTAGGAGGGGGTTTCCTCTTTCTGACCTTTGCACACCCGACCCCCATGCAACCTGATTCCACATACAGAACATGGGGCTGGCAACCTCTGCCATACCAGCTTCAAAGTTTTGGGAATACCAAATTAATCCACATAACAAATTGAGTCAGGGATGGGTTTAAGCATATCAATTTGGACCCATACCCGAGGAGCTTTATCTGGAATCATTTCAAAACCTATGAAATTTCCAGTGTTTTGAAAGAGGGTGGGCAAAGATTGCTCATTCCAATACATGGGATTTAGACCATGCAGAGACGTCCAGGCTGGGTGAAACAGTTCAGTGAAATTCAGAGGCTCAAAGGAGGGATACCATTTTTGAAAAATGAGTTGGGTGTTGGCTCTGGTAATGGTTCCTTGCTTAAGCAAAAGGGAGGTAGTTTGGGGATTCCCACATTCAACCATGAGGAATGGAAACTCCGTCCAGTAGATGCTTTGGATAGAAATTTTTGGGTCGATTTTTTCGAACTCTGTTTTCAACAATGGAAGCCTCACTCCCTCATGCCTAATACACCCAATTAGACCTCGAGATTTCAAAGGCTTTAACTTCAATTCAACTGTTGCATTTCTCAGAGACTTACCCACATAAACCGAAGCTTTCACTTCTTCGATCTCCTTTCTCACCACCTGCTGCATCTGATTGGCATACTCCAGGATTTGTTTAACAGTCCCATGCTGCCGGTATAGCGGTCCTAGTCTATCTGTACTCCTTGTGCTCACCATTGCAGACAAGGAAGTTAAGAAATCACCAAAAGTCACCAAGTTTGTTACCTTCTCTCCTTATTCGAGCGCCACCAAATGACTAGTGAGCTCCTAGCCTTTCTCAGATAAAGTATGAGACAAATCTATGACATTCCTTTAATATTCCCCTGTTCCCTTGTCTCTGACCCGACCTTTTCGCTTTCACTTGTAAAATCTGCCCCCGGCTCTACCAGTTGTCCCATCACTCCAGCCCCAGCCTCATTTTCGAATATAGTACTTGCTGCCTCCTCTGACCTGCCTGTATCGGAAGCCGTGCCTACACTAACAGATTCTGCCCCCTCCTATTTTCTTTAGATCCTGCCATCCCTATCAATCTTAATTAAAAACTTTCACTACAATCTTGCTTTCTGCCCAACTACAATGAACATGAAAAATCCCAGCTGCACTAATGTTTCTATCCCCTACACATTCACCTTGCCATGTCTCAAGTGCCTCAATTTCTGATTGCGGAGTTATGGAATAGATTAGCGTAAACAATTCATCTGGGAAGAATCGAAAATACACCAAACTTTCCCATAGGAGGGAGTTCTCTCCCTCCAACCAGCCACAAGAAATCCTATCTCCTTGGTACAGGATAGTGAAGATCCTCATCAGGATGAAGGACTTCCAAAAGCCCTAGTGCCTAGCCCCATACGATTTTTTTCCCCCTCAGTCGATCTCACAGTGCCATTTTTTCACTATAACTTTTGATCATAAACTCTGATTCAAATACTATATGTAGCAATGGATTCCTCTCCTCAAGATCTTTCTAATGACAACTCGTTATTATATGTTTTGCGATCTAAATATATAACAAAAAGGCAAAAAGACATATTTTTTAAGGCTAACACATATGACTCGTATTATTAAAATACATCATAACTATATATCACTAGAAAGATCTTTTCACTCTCCATCTAATGCAACAAACGCTGCATTTTGTTGAGGGGATCAAAAGTTATGGGAAAAAACGGAAGGAGGGAAGTTGTTAGTGCTGCATTAATTGCAGTTTGATACAGGAGGATTCTTATGGGGACGAAAAGCGATCTTAAATTTACTCTATATGAATTTTTGTGATTCTAGATCAGGGAATCAAAAAGATTTTCGGTTAGGAGCATACCCTAAGAACATACATGTTAGAGTTTGAACTTCAATCTTAGGTGTTGCAACAGACATCTTGACAAAAGCTCATGATCAGGGTTTCCCTTAAGAAAAATTCTTAAGTGTGTAAATTGAGAAGACTTGGTGAATTTCAATTTTAAAGGTTAGCAAATAGTGGCGAAATTATTATTTTTTGGATGTTTTGATATAGTACTGAAGGCGAATATCATAACTAGGATATAAGAAATATAGAAAGAAATGAAAAGTGCTTGCATGCTTATATTTCAATTTGTACTCTCGAAATTGATTAGATTGTATGCAAAATAATTTTGAACAGTAACTACTTGCAGTATTTTGAAGCCAAAGTTGCTTTTAAATTAAAAAATCCCTATCAATTAGATGATCCAATGTGTGTCAATTTTATGACATTCTATGGTTGTTGCTAGAAGATTAAGAATTATTTTAGCAAGGTCTTGTCCAAAGCATTTTACAAATGTAGCAAATACACTAGAAATAGAATCTTTATGCAAATTCACATACATCATATTTCTTCAAGTCACAAAACTCCCTAATGCTTAGAAGCTCTTTGTCCAGCAAACTCATTGTTCGACGGATTTACATATGTCATGGTTATAGCAACCACTCCTTGCAATGAGAAGTGTAGATACTTGAGGATAGAATAGTCTAGTTACTTCATCAATCGATCTATACACAACTACTCAAATGACACCAAGTAAAAAGATTATTCAACTATTTTCACAACGATCAATGTAATACAGCCGAAGTTGCTAATTGGCTTTGAATTATCTACATAATGTACATGCACTAGAAACTCTAAAATTACTTCAATTTCAGCAATTCATGTCCTCAGCTAGCACATGCTCCCATCATCACATTTCGAGGGAACCAGTTATCTCACACTGTCACCTGTGATAACTTGCTTTGCATCTAAAATTATTTGACATACATCTCACGTTTCTCGCTAGTTGCTACATCTGATAGTGTGGACATGTGGAATTTTGCATTGATGCAAGCTTCCAAGAAGCCCTGGGCTTGTGTTGGACTTATTGTAATGATGTATTAATACAACAAGCTTGCAAATAATGGTACTAGCCATGTAATTTTACACATTTATAGATCTGCTAAAAGTTGGACCCAACACATTTCAAGATATGTCACAGATACGTATGTCGAGAATATTATGACTATTGGCACCTGAAGAGGAAGGAAGGAAGGAAGCATCTTTTAACGTCGTGCCACAAAGGCAGCATCCAAAGGACATGCGACGGCACAGTACAAAGGAGGACCGAAGTCCTTAAACAGAACGAGGAC